>VDFB02052130.1:0-46421 GCA_007258455.2 Sequoia sempervirens | reverse complement strand
TGTTGTTATTGTTCACTTTCATAGTCATTTTTTAGGTCATATAATAGGCATCTAGTTTTACTGTTATAGTAGATCAGTTTTATGGAATCAAACCAAACTTACCTCTTAAAGTTAGTCATATAAACATTATATATAAACTCATTCAAGTTTATTTTTCTATAATATCACACAATGAAAATAATTAGTAATTTTTCTATACAAACTCATTTATTTTTCTATTATATTACATTATACACTTGATTTTCTAGAGATTTTATAAATTCCATAAATTATATATATTATCTACAAACTAATTTATTTTTCTTTTATATTATATATTGGACTGTATATATAAAATGAAATGAAATTTGAATTTGTGAATGCATATGCAATAATAAGATGTCGAAATAATTAATCAAACATGTACATTATGGAAACAAAAAACTTGATATAGAGACATGCAGTACAATAGGTATACATACAAAAATGCACTCTTTTACAAATGTGTATAGTAAGCATATAAATAAGGAACATGAAATGCAAAACGATATATAGAGTGTAGTTGGTTAAATTCAATGAACCCTACAAATCAATTTAAGAGACACTACTCTAAGTTAGCAAACACTCTTAGAGAACTTAGATAATATGATTACCAATAGTAAAAATAATAATTAAATAAATATAATAATAATTGAGTTTAAGTTTTATTTAAGATGTCCAAACAACTTAAAGAAAAATCATAAATCAAAATTGAAAATACCATATTACTCTTTTGAATTATTTTTTTTCACATAGAAAAAATCAATGTTAGACTTATCTTTTTATACAGTGTCCTTACTATCATTTTGAAGTTTGAACATAAAACTTATTAGCATTTATCTCTTAAAAGATATCATCATAACAAATCAATCAAGAGTGTTTGTAATTTAAATTTAGTGTACAAATAGTGTTACTATGCCTTTACCTTAATTATATGCAATTTAGTATCAAACAATAAAATAAAAAATTTATTGTAGATATTCAATGATTGTTAAATAAATGATGGTTTATGGGATGACCCTAAAGTGTAATGGCAAGTTGCAAGGTAGTGGAAACACTACCACAGGTGTTTGAATCCCACAAAATTGAGTGGGAGGTGGGACGAATGAAGGAGCAAGTAATTCAAAGAACAGAGGTAACAGTGGCAACAAAGCATTGGAAACTATAGAGAAATAAAGGAATGAAGAACACGGTGGAGGTCGTAACAAATAGATCAAGTAGATGGTGATGAAAGTGAAGATGTTGGATTTGGTAGGTGATTGATTGAAGGTGGAGTTAAAAAGGTGACAGAGGTGGTGGCCATGAAATATTGTGGGGTAAAAAAGATGAGTAAAGGCAGCAGAGATGGTGGTCACAATTGTGAAGAGAAAGGAATGGAGGAGTGGTAGTGGAGGAACATAGGTCAAGGAAGGAGTGACAGTGATAGGGGGCTGGTGGTGTCAGAAGTTTGGAGGAATAAGGAAGGAGGAAGAAATGAGGAATAAGGAATGAAGAAGGAGATGGGAATGAAGTAGGTGTGAGTGTGAAGGAGGATATGGAGGTAAGGAGGAGAATTTCGAGGAATAAGTATCAATAGTAGGGGGTTGGTAGCGACAACGATTTGGAGGAATAAGGATGGAGGAAGTAAGGACGAAGAAATAGGAGGTGGGAGAGGAGGGGTGTAGATGTGAAGGAGGATATGGGAGGAAAGAAAGAGGGATGAGGAGGTGGGAAGGAAGTAGGAGGCAAGAAGAAAGGAGGAGATAGAAGGCGACATGGAGAGTATGTTGGGGATGAGGTCCCCCAAATGTGGCCTCACCGGTTCATAGCTCCAGTCAAAATCGTTCACCAATTAAAAAATAAATAAATAAATAAATGATGGTTTATTTACATCTCAAACTACTTTAAAAGTTTTTTTATAAAAGTGGAAAGCAACTAAACATTTTATTGATATATAGAATAGGTTTACATATTGAAATCCTGCAATGCAGGTCAAATTCATGAGAAATCCATATCAAAATCCTATCATATAGGAAGAGTGGGTAGAGAGGAGAATTATGGGTAGAGAGGAGAATTAGTGAACAAAATTACAAAGATTCATGTTGGGATAGCATCTGAACCATGAGAATAGATGCCAATTAGTTATAGAACATGCAAGAATTTACATTGCATGAAGGCATCCAACCCTCAAAGAAAGAAAACATTTAGAACTAGAGAAGGAAGGAGAGGATGTCACAAAATCTCAAAAATTGCTCCTTGTACAATAGATGAAGAGGTGGCAAACCATGAGAACCCTAGACGAAAGAAAAAATTGTCCTCACAAACTGTAGACACCAACACAAAAATTGGAGGAGCTCAAAAGGAGACCATTCAAAAGCCGAAAAAAATAGGAGATAATACATTGCATGAGCCAAATCACCAAAAAACCAAAATATAACCCATGTTCCAAGACAAAGAGAGGTGGAAAGCCTCAAAACCTTGGAAAAAAATAGAATTCACACCACACTTTTTGCAGACGATTCCACATCAACTGGAGGAGCAAAGTATGGGGTAGAATGTGGTTCAATAAGAGTGTGCCTAATTAAAAATTTCACAGCTTCATATAAATCATATACCATATTAGAGATTGTGTTACCCAAATGAGGTCTCAGTCTATACAAACATTGTGAGAAATCATAAGAGCATTCATCCAGCAAACCATAAGTCATTGCACTAAGTAGAGAAAATAAGGAAGGATCAGAAAGAAGGTGTTGTTGACATAAAACACCTCCCACCATATTAGTGCCACAGAGAATGATGTATCCCTCAAGCACAAGTTGAAGAGTCTAGAGAGGGAAAAACTATGGGAGGAGGTAATTACCAGCAAGAAACTTTACCATCTTAGTGCACCATAACACATCCATTAAAAATTAGAAATGAACCGAGAGGAAAATTTCATTTGGCAAAGCCATTGCGTGAAAATCCAACTAGACCTAGCCTAGAACCATGAAAATGGCATTTGCAACTTGATATCATTCAATTATGCATGAATATCTTAAATTTTCAATTATAAATGGTGTGGAGTCATGAATTTCATGGTATCTCATAGGAACAAAAACCCTAAAAGAGGACTCCATAGTACATAGTAAGATCAAAAGAAATGCATTGTAAAAAATCTCCCAATGAACTGAATTAATAGAAGAAAAATTATCCATAATCTATGTAGGAGGGTGCCTCACATGAACAATAAATGAAACTGAAATCTCATTGAACTAGAGAAAGGTGCGAATGTTTAAAACCTATACAAAAAATGCCTTGAGATGTGCCAATTTGATGCAAGGACATCCATTTTGATACATTTTTTGTCATTTTGTAAAGGTTTGGAATTTGTCCTCTAACCTTGGTTTTGAGTTGATTTGTGTTTTTTTGTGCAAATAAGGTCATTTTGGACCATTTAGGGTCATGCGAGTACCTTTTGTTTGGTTAGGTGGAAAACTGTAAAACGTTGTCAATGTTGTTAACACATAGAGTGCATACAACTTTCCAACATTAGGTTTTGGGAGTTAGAAATCAGTTTTTAGTAGTTAGAGTGGATTAATTGGAGGAAAGAGAGATTATTCTCATGCCAAGCAAATGTGGAAAGGGATGGAATGAAAAAAGCATCATTTTTACAATGTTTTCCTTGTTTTCTATGTGTAGCAGTCTATAATTCAACTTGTATAGCCTTGTACAGATTGGTACGAACCTACAATTGATTGGAAAAGTTGAAGAATATCTTACTATTTCAAATGCAATTGGTTTCATAAATTTTCACTGTGTTTTGATCAAGTTATATAGTCATTTTAGTGTTAACAATCCCAAACCCTAGCCAAGGTTTCCAGCAAGCAAAATAAATTCATGGACAAAATTTCCATAGTGGAAAATTAATGAAACTTGGTGGAAAGCTCTATGCCATTACTGCCCACACCTCTAAAAAAGGAAGAAAAATAATATTCTCTCTTGAATGAGTTATCTAGGACTGTGTGTTCATTTTTACAAGAAAACAGTCATGAAACCCTAGTTGCTTGAGGATTTAATAAAACCTATGTATTGTTTGACCATGATTGGTTGGAAAATTAGAAAAGTGTACTATAAGGGGACTAAATAATCCAATATTTCTGTATCATGTTGATTTTTTTGTTGAATTCCCATTAGGCTATAGGAGTAGTGTGCCTAAGATGAACTAGGATGCACCTAGTCATTGTTTGTGATGAATCATTGTGTGAAATGTGTCAAGTGTGTCAAGATTGAGTCCTTCATCTGTATCATTATCGGTATTAGAGCCAATAAAGACACTAGAGGTAATCAAGTAAGTTGATACAAACAAAGATGCCTCCAAGAATGAATGTAGTTGAAAGAGCAGTAAAAAGGATAGCAGCCCAATTGGGGGAAACCCTTGCCAAAGAGATGAGGGAGATGAGAGTTAGTCTTGATGCAATACTTACAATAGTAGAGGCTAATCAGAGAAGAGGAGTGGTAATAGGATATTTGAGTGACCAAGAAGGAATGGATGAAAATAATACACCACAAGAAGAACCTTAGGAAGAGAGAGATGTTGATGAGATAAGGATGGAAAGATTGTTGAAGGAAGTCAAGGGTGAAGGTTCCAAGGTGAAGATGGAACATGGATGTAAAGGAGTACACAAAATAATTTTACAAACTAAGTATCAGGTCAAGCCATATGGAGGATGATGTTGATAAGTTTGCAAGATACCTTAATGGGCTGAAATATAGCCTACAAGATGAATTGAGTCTTACAAGCCCTAGGACACTTGAAGAATGCTACCAACTAGCCATGAAGGCTAAAGAGAAGTTGAAAAGAAGACAAGAGAAACAAAAAAGAGGTAGGGGAAGGACTTATAGAGGAAGAGGATAATTTTCTAGTAGAGGATAGTCACAAAGGTCTTAAGATGAGACAAAAAATTCTCAAGAACAAACATCAAATTCAAGAGGAAGTTTTAGAGGAATAAGATCTAACTTTAAGGGTAGGTTTGGATATAGAGGAGGATCCAATGGCTTCACGGGAAAATTCTACAAATGTAACAAGTTTTTAGGTCATCAAGCTTGGGAGTTCCCAAAAGAAAAATCAACTACTTCTTTTAGGAGTGAAAGAAGGAATCAAGTTGCTCAAGGTGGAGATCTTGAAAGTGTTAACTCTTCACCAAAAACTGAGGAACCAAAAGTTGGAGAATCTTTGTTGATGAGGAGAACATTGATCAAGGTTCCCATGGAGAAGGAGCCACCTCAAAGGAAATCACTCTTTAGGACCATTTGTAAATTTCAAGATAAGTGTTATCAAGTTTTCATAGATTCTAATAGCACTAATAACTTAGTTGTTGTGGAAATGGTAGAAAATTTGAAGTTGAAAATATTACCCCATGCCACACCATATAAGGTATCATGGTTGAATAAAGGGCAACAAGTGTTGGTCAATGAACAATTTTGGATAGAGTTCCAAATAGGAAGGTATAAGGACAAATTTTTATGTGATATCAGCCCTATGGAGGTGTGCCATATGTTATTTGGTATGCCATGGAAATATGATAGGAAAACAATCCATGATGGTAGAAAGAGTGTCTATGTCATAGAGAAAGAAGAGATATATTATACTCTAACACCTTTGAAGGAGCAAGGCCAAGACCAAAAAGTGGGTTCAAGAGTGATATTGGTGGGTGAGAAAGAGTTCATTAAAACCATGGAAGAGGAAGAAATGGGCTTTGCAATCATGATCAAACCTAGGACTGTTATGACAGTAGTTAGGATTGATGAGTTAATGTTGGGAAAATGTGTCTCAACCTTGCAATTATATGCAGTTTATTATTGAGAGGATGTATATATATTTATATGTATGTTTACTAGTTACACCGATAGGTGTATACAATGGTAGCATGGAGCGAAATGTGAGTGTGTTGACTTTTTTCTGGAAACTTCTAGAATGGCTGACATACATTAAATAAATGATATATTGTAAATTTGGACCGTTCATTATTAGGTTTTAGATCTAATGGTGGATATTTTGTTGGCATGTCTTTCCCTAGAATGTAACTCTATTTTATGAGGGTGTTGTATTACGACTGTGGTAGAGAGAGAGAGATTGTGATGATTTATGAGAGTCTGATAGCGATCGTGTTGTCTCTTGATCTCTAAGTGGTGATACTCTTGTGAGAAGCTTGCTCTTCAATGATATTGTAATCTTTGTGATTTACTGAATAATATATTGGGTGGCTTTTGGAGTGTGGGGTTTTTCTCCCAAAAGGGTTTTCTCCACGTAAATCACTGTGTCGTGGTATGCATGATATTTATGTTTAAGTTTTTGTATTTGTTCAAGATCTATATTTTTTTGCATTATTCTCCTCTCAATATCAATGTAGGAAGTTGTTTCACTACCTTAGCTTCCTTTCAAGTGGTATCAAAGATTGATCACCTTTGGTTTCAATTGTGGGTTGTTGGATTTTTTGAACTAATCCATATTTGAGTGGGAGCTTGTGCAGATGATACTTTGTGATCTTGTTGCAGGAATTTTTAGATGGAAAGTTCATCAAGGAGAATAGAGGTGGAGAAATTTTTTGGAAATATTTTTTAGATGTGGAAGCTAGAGATGGAGGATTTGTTGATAGATTGAGATCTGTGAGATGTTGTTGATGAGAATGTTTCAAGGCCTGTAGATCTTACTTAGGATGCTCAATATGATGTTATGGACCATAAATCCAAGGGTCTAATCAGATTGTGCTTGGAAGACTCTATTTTAATTAATTTCCATGAGGAGACCTCTACATAGAAACTATGGAAGAAGCTTGGTGAGATGTATCAGGTCAAATTTTTAGTGAACAATATTTTCTTGAGGAAGAATTTATATTCCTTGAGAATGGAAGAGGGTGGAAGAATCACAGACCACCTAGAATCATTCAATATGTTGGTGGCTCAATTGGAAGCAGTTGGTGTCAAAATGGATGAGGAGGAGAAATGTTAGATCCTACTTTGTTCTTTGTCTAATTCGTGGGATTCTCTTGTTATGGCTATTGGGAGTACTTCTATTATTTTGAAGACTGAAGATGTGGTGGGTTCTTTGCTTTCTGAAGAGATGAGGAGGAAGGTATCCATCACTACCAAGGAGTCCCTAAATGTTCATGGAAGACCTAAGGAAAAAGGAAAGAAGAATCTCCTAGAAAGTCCAAAGTTATTTGCTAGAATTGTGGTAAGCCTGGACATGTTCGTAAGGAATGCAAAGAAGAAAAAGAAGATATTTGATTATGATTCTAAGTCTAAGAAGGAAGATGGTGATGCATTCATTGTAGCTTTGGAAACTCATGCAGGTAATGATGGATGGTTAATTAACTCAGGTGCATCTTTTCATATGACCTTTAATAGAGATTGGTTTTGTGAATATGAAGAATTTGATGGAGGTAAGGTGTACTTGGATGATGATTCTCATTTAGAAATTATTGGTCGTGGTAAAGTTAAAATCAGGTTTCCTAATGGTAGAATAAAAAGGATTAATGGTGTGTTTCATATCCCTGGATTAGCACAAAATTTTTTATTTGTGAGCAAACTAATAGATGCGGGTGTGTAGGTAGTATTTTCTTATGCAGGATGCAAGATGGCTAGAGGTGCTATGTTGATTGCTAGAGGTGTCAAATATGGCACATTGTATAATCTTGATGCATGCACTGTTGAGTGCAATAGTACTTCTATGAAAAAAAAGTATGTGGAAGAAGTGAGGGTTTCACCTTCAGTAGATGGTCATGGCTTTTGGGTACCCAAGAGTGCTCTTTCTTCTAAGACAAAGTTACCTACAGAGAAAACTATGTTATGGCACTAGAGACTTGGCCACATTGGAGAAAAGGGTCTAAGGACCTTAAAAAATAAAAACCTTGGTGAAGGTTTGTTTGATTGTAATCTTGAATTTGATTTCTGTGAGCATTGCATTTATGGAAAACAAAACCACGTTTAGTTTTACTCGAGTTCTCATAAATCTTGTGGTGTATTAGATCTTATTCATTCTGATGTGTTTGGTCATGTAGATGTTCCTTTGATTGATAAATCCACATATTATTTTTCATTTATTGATGATTATATTAGAAGGACATGGGTATATTTCTTAAAGAGTAAATCTAAATTTTTCAGTCGATTTAAAGAATTTAAAACAATGGTTAAGTTGTAGACTAGAAAGAAAATAAAATGTTTGAGGACTAATAATGGTGGTGAATTTTTCTCTAATGATTTTGATAAATTTTGTAGATATTGTTGCATTTATAGACAAAATACAACTTTGTATTCTCCACAACATAATGGAGTTGTTGAAAGAATGAACAGGACACTGATGGAGAAGGCTAGAAGTATGTTAAGTGGTGCTAGTCTAGAACAAAGGTTTTGGGCTGAAGCTGTTGCCACTACCTGTTACCTAATTAACAGGTCTCCTACATCAACCCTTGTTGATAATATTCATATAGAGGAATGGTTAGGTCACAAGCATTCATCGAGACATCTTAGAGTTTTTGGTTGCGATACATATGCACATGTGCCAAAGGAGAAGCGAACAAAGTTGGAGAACAAGGTTGTGAAATGTATCTTCATCAGACATAGTTATGGTGTGAAAGGATATAAGCTTTGGAATCCTATTGCACAAAAGGTAATACATAGTAGAAGTGTTATTTTTAGAGAAACTAACCCTTCTTCTATTACATTGCAGCTAGAGAAAAATAAACAGGAAGATGTGATTCAATTTCCTTCTACACTTGAGAAAGTTGAATCAAGGCCCAAGGATAGACAAGAAGCTGAGGAGAGCTCGTCTAGCTCTGGATCTTCAAAAGAGGAGGAAGAACCTCCAACTCAACTTGTTCATAGTTCTACAAGACATAGACAACCACCTTAAAGGTATACACCTAATGACTAGAGATGTATTTTTGCTTTAAATAATAACATTGATGAACCCAGATATGTAGAAGAGGCACTAGGTATGAATGATGTAGAATCATGGAAGATTGCTATGGATGAAGAAATGGCATATTTGAAAAATAATGATACATGGGATCTTGTACCATTTCCTGAAGGACAAAAACCTATTGGTTGTAAATGGGTGTTCAAGAAAAAGATTGGTTCAGATGAAAGTATTGAGAAATACAAAGCAAGGTTAGTTACGAAGGGTTACTCTCAAAGTTGAGGGTGTTGATTATGGTGAGATATTTTCTCTTGTTGCAAAAATTCAATCCATTATATTTTTTCTTTCTATTGCTACTACTTTTGATTTAGAGGTTGAGCAAATGGATGTGAAAACTACTTTCCTTCATGGTGATTTGGAGGAGGATATTTATATGACACAACTAGACCACTACGTGGTGAAAGGTAAAAGTAAATTGGTTTGCAAATTGAAGAAATCTTTGTATGGCTTAAAACATAGTCTTAGGATGTGGTACCGAAAATTTGATACATATGTGTTGTGTTTTGGATTGAGTGTTCTAAATCAGATCATTGTCTTTATTATAAAACTGATGGTGATTGTTTCCTGTTTTTGATTAAGAAACAAACAGGTTTTAGAGGGGTCCTGAAACCCTTTAACAGTTAGAAATCGAAGGATTTAACATTAACAGAGCACAAACAAAAACAAAAAGCTTCCCACAAAGAAGAAAACACAAGAAACCAGGGTAGCACATCCAAAAAACCGCAAAACAACCAACCCCTAGGCTAGGTTCCTGAGGATCTCTGTTGCTTCCTACTCCAAACTGTAAGGAAAGCTAAGGTGCGGAAACAACTCTCCTAACGTCAAAACCACAGGGAAGAATGCAGAGGTGCTTTTAAATTTTCAATTACAGTCCAATTAAGATACACTTGAAAGTAATAATAGAAACAGAGAATTTAACATACACAGATGAACAACAGAATTTACGTGGGAAAACCCTTACGGGAGAAAAACCCCTTTGTATTATAGTAATGAAATTACATACAGAGTATTGGCTTCACTCTCTGATGTCAATTTATAGCAGCAGATTCAAATGATCAACCTGGTTACATAACATTCAAGTTACAATTCTTTCTGAATTGAATTCACACTGATCACTCATCGAACTGTTCATCCAACCAATCATCCGTCGATCCAACTCAACATCGAACCAAAAATCATCTTCAATCTGAGAGTATATCCATGTCGCTTCCAGTCTGTTGAACTTCCTCATAGAACGGCCACAACAGATTAACTTCCAACGGTTCCCATTCAGCTTCTCTAATTGGCCAAAGTCACACCACGTAGGATAGTCATCACTTGGTCAAATTCGTTCAAACCTTATTCGCATATCGGTGAGACACTAACCGTGTCTCCCTGATGCCACAAGATCCGATTGTAAGTTATCACCAAGAGTCCTTACTATCAACAAGAGGTTACACCGAGTTCAAAATCTATCACTCAGACTTCCCCTTGTCGCCAAGACATCATACTGATATCCATCACATGTAGCGCTATCGCCAAGACTTATCGCTATCGCCAAGAGGTCATACCAAAGTTCCAAAGTCACATAGACATTAGCATCCATCGGCGAGACTATCACTATTCGCCAAGAGATCATACCGAAGTCCTTCGAGTCATACCAAAACAAACAACAGTCAGCAAGACTTATTGATATTGCTAAGAGTTCCTACCAAACCCTTAGTGTTACCCTGATGCCTCCGAGATAAAGTTGTCGGCGAGACATTCATATCGGTAAGACTTCATACCAAAGCATATGAGTTACTTTGATGACCACAGGTGTATAACTATCAGCGAGACTTCTCTTGTCGGTATGAGTCATACCGACCGTCCAAGTCTCTCCCCGAAGACTTCTTTCGCCACAAGTCTCCCTGATCACCTTTAGACATCAACCTGTCGGTAAGAGATCAACTCAGTTGGGAAGAGTTGGAGACTTTCACACCGATCAACATGTCACAGCGATAGGTCCATTCAGCAAGGCTGAAACAAGGTCTCAACGACCTGAACATTCCACAAGATTACCAACTGCTATTCAGCCAGACAATAAAGAAGTCACACCGACTTGGCTCTTTCAGAGGTTTCAACCTGTGAGATTGAGGCACACAATTCCAACACAAACTGATCATATTAAGTGCAAACTTCTTCATCTCCTGGATGTTGACTAAAGCTTGGTCTACCTTCCTTTTCAAATTTGCTTTGGTCCTGTTACTCAGCCCCCCACTCTTCGGCTCCCCTTCCTCTTTGTCCAAATCAAGAAACACAACAGTCTTAACCTGATAGGCTTTTTCCAGGTTCTCCACCATGGTATTCATGGTCTGTGCAGTGGATTTTAAAATCTTATGGTTCATTACCAACACTTTGTGGAGAGATTTTTTGATGTTCCTCAGCTGCTCCTCCATATCCACCTGCTTGCCATCATGATTGCATTTAAAATCCTATAATTCCTCCACTGTTTTCTTGAGGCACTCAACCATATACTTCTTCTCTTCCTCAGTCCATAAGTCAGTAGCCCAACCACTCCCACTGCCTCTGTTGTTGTCATCATCAGTTTTCTCCATTTTACTGTTCATGGCTCTCTGGTTCAACTTAATTTCCTTAATTTCAAAGAACACCCATCTCATTAACCTAAAATTATCCACCGCCCCATTGCGGGCTATAGCAAGAACATAAGTAGGAAATTATCGTTCCTCCTTAAAATAATGATCCCCCACCTTGAGGTCCATAGGGAAGCGGGGTCTCTCTTCTCTATCGGTCGCAGGATGGCTGGAATACTCATACAATGACACCGACTACGAATCCTCTTCGTTCACATCATAGGGGGGGTCCTCTGAAACCTTTCTCTTACCCTTCTTCTGAGGAGAATCCCTATATTTTCATTTATCCTTGTTAACAACCCTATCCTTAGGCGATGGTGTATGGTAAGGCAGAGTCGACATTGCTTTAAAATGGTCATAAATAAGGACAAGCAATCCTTCATGAAGAATAGAATACCTGGTAGGGTTATGTCTATGGCTTTTCAAACTGGTATTCAGAGAAGACGCAAGATAAAAAGGAAAAGAAATGGTGATCGTTTCTTGTTTATTGCATTATATGTTGATGATATGTTATTTATTGGCAAAGGAAAAGGTATGATTTCAGAACTGAAATCTCAACTTGCTGCTAAAATTGAAATGAAAGATCTTGGTGCAGATAAACACATTCTTGGGATGGAAATTAAAAGAGATAGAGTGAATAGAAAGCTATGGATTGGCCAAAGTAAGTATGTGAACTCAATTTTACAGAGGTTTGATATGTAGGATTGTAGACCATTGTGTGTTCTTGTTTCATTTGGAACAAACTTATCTATTTCAGATTGTCCAACATCCCCATTGGAGATGGAAGACATGATTAGAGTGCCTTACCAAAATGCAGTTGGAATTTTTATCTATGCTATGGTCTATACTAGACCAAACATTTCCCAAGTAGTGGGAGTTCTTTGTAGATATATGTCATCCTAGTAGAGTTCATTTGGATGTAGTTAAAAGAGTCTTCAGATATTTACAGGGTACCTTAGATTATTCCTTATGTTATTATAGTAATATGACTAAAGATGAAATTTCCCTTGATATTTATGGTTATGTGGATTCAGACTGGGCAGGTAATGTTGATAACAAAAAATCCACCATTGCTTATGTGTTTACTTTATTTGGTGGTGCAATTAGTTGGATGAGTAAGCAGTAGGCTGTGGTTGCTTTATCCACTACTGAAGCAGAGTATATGGCAACTACTCATGTTTGTAAAGAAGCCATTTGGCTTAAGAGATTGTGTTCAGATATTGGAATAAAACAAGGTGCAGTGACAATTAATTGTGATAGTCAGAGTGCGATATGTGTAGCCAAGAACCTAAAATTTAATGCCAAGACCAAGCACATTGATGTACAGTATCATTTTTGTTAGAGATATGGTCAAAGATGGTAGGGTGAAGTTGGTTAAGGTAGATACTTTGATGAATATTGTTGATTCTTTAACTAAGCCTATGAGCATAGAGAATTTCAGATGGTGTTCAGAAACTATGGGCCTTTCGGCCCCTAGCAATTAAAGAGATGATGTTTACACCCTCACGTTGATCTTGCAAGGTGCTTAACAAGTGGGATATTTTTTGGGAAAATGTTTCTCAACCTTGATATTATAAGTGGTTTATTGTTGATAGGATGTATATATATTTATATATATGTTTCCTAATTACACTTATAGGTGTATACAATGGTAGCACAGAGAAAAATGTGAGTGTGTTAATTTTTTTAGGAAACTTCTAGAATTATTGACATACATTAAATAAATGATATATTATAAATCTGGACCATTCATTATTAGGTTTTAGATCTAATGGTGGATATTGTGTTGGCCTGTCTTGCCCTAGAATGTAACTCTATTTTATAAGGGTGTTGTATTACGAACGTGGTAGAGAGAGATTGTGATGATTTCTAAGAGTCTGATAGCAGTCATGTTGTCTCTTGATCTCTAAGTGGTGATACTCCTGTGAGAAGCTTTCTCTGCAAGTATATTGTAATCTTTGTGATTTAATGAATAATATATTGGGTGGCTTTTGGGTGTAGGGTTTTTCTCCTTAAAGGGTTTTCCCCACGTAAATCATTGTGTTGTGGTATGCATGATATTTATGTTTATTCCTATTTTATTTTATGTAACTGTTAAATATTTGTAAATTTTTTGCATTATTCTCCTCTCAAGATTAGTGTAGGAAGTTGTTCCCCTACCTTAGCTTCATTTTAGTTACCTTTGTAGATCTAATATTTGCTATAGACTTATGTTGACATAGTGGTAGATGAACTCCCAAACTCTTTGCCTCCAATAAGGGATATTAGCTATCATATTGACTTCATACAAGGGGCTAGTTTACCAAATAAAGCAACCTACAAAATGACACCATAGCAGAATCAAGAAATCATAAAACAAGTGCAGGAGTTGCTTGAAAAATGGCTAATCAAGGAAATCCTTAGTCCTTGTGTCGTTTCAACTGTTCTAGCACCTAAGAAGGGAGGTGAATGGAGGATGTGTATTGATTCTATGGAAATAAACAAGATTACAATCATATATAGGTTTTCAATTCCAAGGATATAGGACTTGATGGATTTCCTTATTGGAGCAAGTTGATTTTCCAAGATAGACCTTAAAAGTTGTTACCACCAAGTCAAAATCAGACAAGAGGATGAGTGGAAGAAATCATTCAAGACAAATGAAGGGATCTATGAGTGGCTTGTTATGCTTTTTGGTCTTTCCAATGCACTTAGTACCTTCATGAGGCTTATGAGTGAAGTTCTCAAGCCATACATTGTTAAGTTTGTAGTTGTTTACCTTGATGATATACTAGTTTTCAGTTCTAGCAAAGAAGAGCATTTGCATCATTTGAATTTGGTGTTAAGAAGGTTACAAGAGGATAAACTAATGATTAATCTGAAAAAGTGTGGTTTCATGAAGACAGAGTTGTTGTACCTTGGTTTTGAGGTCATAAAGGGAACACTAAAAATGGATCCAAGCAAGGTGGAGGCAATATTGAGTTGGCCTACACCTAAATCATTTGTAGAGGTAAGAATTTTTCACGGGTTAGCAAGTTTTTATAGGAAATTCATCAAGAGCTTCAGTCATATGTATGCACCTGTAATAGACACTATAAAATGGGATAGAAAGAGGAAGTTTGTTTAGACTGAGCAAGCTGATAAGAGCTTTCAGTATTTGAAGAAAAGAGTAGTAGAGCAACCTATATTAGCTTTACCTAATTTCAATAAGGTCTTTTCAATAGAATGTGATGCTAGTGGTTATGCTATAGGGGTAGTATTGAGTCAAGATAATAGGCATATAGCCTTCTTTAGTGAAAAACTGGATGATCCTAAAAAGAAGTACTCCTCTTATGATCTAGAAATGTATGCCATGGTTCAATCCTCAAAAAAATGGAGACATTTCCTTCTTCCAAAGGATTTTGTAGTATATACTGATAACCATGCTCCTCAATTCCTAAATAGCCAAGAGAAACTTAGTCAAAGGCATATCAAGTGGGTGGAATACTTGCAAATTTTCACTTTCACTATCAAGCACAAGAAGGTATAGTCCAATAAAGTGGTTGATGTCTTAAGTAGGAGAGCACTAATGGTGCAAGAGATTCAATTGCAAAGTGTGGGAGTTGAATCATTCAAAGGTATGTATGCTGATGATGTAGATTTCAAGGAGATTTATGAGCATTATAAGCAGCCTCATAGCACCACCAATGAAAAATGGATTGAATTTCTTATTCAAGATGGTTTATTATTCAAAGGAGCACAACTTTGTGTACCCAAGTGCTCAATGATAGAGAACCTTATCAAGGAAAAACATTGTGGGAGTTTGGCAAGTCATTTTGGACTTGACAAGACATTGGAGCAGCTAAGAAGACATTATTTTTGGCCTAAGATGCAATCAAATGTAAGGAGGTTTGTGGAGAGGTGCATTGTTTTTCAAAGATCAAAGGGAAGCAACACAAATGCAGGGTTATATCAGCCTTTACCCATTCCCAATAGACCTTGGGAATCCATCAGCATGGATTTTGTCATGAGGTTGCCAAAAACACCACAGATTTTTGATACAATCTATGTTGTAGTTGATCGGTTCTCAAAAATGGCTCACTTCATTCCTTGTAAGAGCACCAATGATGCCTCCTATATTGAAATTCTATTCTTTAAGGAGATTTTTAGACTTCATGGTATGCCATTGAGTATAGTTTCAGATAGGGACAACAAGTTCATAGGAAATTTTTGGAGGACATTGTGGTATAAATTTGGCACCAATCTTAGTTTTAGTTCTGCCTACCATCCTCAAACTGATGGAAAATTTGAGGTGGTAAATAGGAGCTTAGGTAACCTCCTAAGATTCCTTTCAAAGGATCATTCTACTCAGTGGGATCTTGTGTTACCTCAGGCAGAGTTTGCCTATAATGATTCAATAAATAGGAGCTTTGGCAAGAGTCCATTTCAAGTGGTCTATGGTATGCATCCAAGAAAGGTATTTTAGTTGAGATATCTCAGTGGTATGGAGAGACAAAGTGCTAAAGGTGAGAAATTTTCCATTGCTATGCAAGAAATTCATCAACAAGTGAAAGAGCAGCTCCAAACTAGTGTTGACAAATACAAACAAAGGGCAGATTTGAAGAGAAGGGAAGTTGATTTCAAGGTTGGGGATCTTGTCTTAGCACATCTCACCAAGAAAAGGTTTCCTAGGGGTCAATATTCCAAGTTGTAGATGAAGAAGATAGGCCATTGTAGGATTGTTCACGAGTTTGCCAACAATTCCTATGAGATTGATTTGCCTAGTGGAGTTGGCATCTTGTAAGGTCTTGCTATTTTTGTAAGCTTGAATTATGCTATGAGTACATAATTATGGTGTTCATTTCAGCCACTTCAAATAATTGTTTATATTCTTATTTGGCATAGGTAAATATCATTAACATCGATTGAATCAACACAAGTCTTTCCAGCAAAAGTAATTTAAAGTTAAAGTAAATCTAGATAAAATATTAGTAATGTTAGGCTTAGCCTTATTTAAAGTGGATTGGAGCTACATTGTTACATTTCCTTGATAATGGATTCCCTAATAATGTTGAAATTAAATTAAACTTCGATAAAAATGGAAATACTAGTCCATAGTCGATAGTAAATTACAATGAGCTAATTTTTAGAACCTCTCCTAGTCCAATAGTATTATGTTAGGTTGGGAATTAAATTTAGTTATTTTATTTGTGTAGATACTAACCTTTTTTATAGGGAAGGTGCTTGGTGCATGGAGGTTTTTGAGTAGGTAGGTGGATTGTGTTAAATTATTTTAATGAGTATAACTATGACATGTTTATATTGGTATTGTGTTAAATTATTTTGATGAATTGGATAATGTCACTATTTAGTACAATTATGAAATGTTTATATTGGTATTAGACTAAGATAAGTTTTAAGTTCTTCAAATGAGCATGAATTTATGAAGAGATGATATGAAGCACCCTTACTACTACTTCGGAAAGATGTACTGTGAACTAATCATGACGTAATATTAATTGATGTGATTATTATGTTGAGATGACCTTTGTGACCAAAATTATTTTATTTGATAATTCAAATATCTATTATTAGTGTTTTGGATATCTATTTTTCAATGTGATTAATGTGTGCATTCAGTGTGTGCAGGTGTATTTATAAAACTGGTCAATGGGAAGACGAGAGATCAACCATGAAACTAAACCATCACTCCCCATTCACCTCATAAAGAAATGGGAATTTATCTACCCATCTAATTGCTCATCACCTAAGTATTTGGGGAAGGGAAATGGCCATCTAGCTAGGTGTCTAAGTGCATTCATTTCCTCCTGTGAATTGAATTATTTTTTTTGTGCACCCCAAGTTGTTGAGTGAAATAAATTTATGTTCACCCCAAGTTGTTGAGGGAATTAAATTTTTGTCCAGTTCATTATCGAAGGTGGTTGAGTGCACCGAGAATGGGGAACCTATATTTTCCTTATGGAGGATCTTGAGGGTGATAAAATAATATTTGTTTTAGGGTTTCTTTTGTTTAAAATGCCCCTCAACCAAGTAGAAGGGGCTTTTTGGGGGGATGTATTTTGGAAGGAGGAGAAAGAAAGTAAGGGAAATGGAGAAGAAGAAGTTACAGAATGGTAAGGAAGAAATCAGCTTTGATTTTTTGAGGTAGGCCTTCTTACTGTTATGGAAAGATGATGTGCATTTTGTTCTTCTCTTTTGTAGGGACTTGTATACATCTTATGATTTGTTTTATATTCTGGTAAACCCATCTTGTTGTGACTTTGTGTTTTCTTGGGAAACCTTGTTGTGGTTTTTGGGTGTGTCTGAATTTTTGTTTTGGTGAAGTTCATTGTGGTTTAGGTGTGTTTGAGAGTTTTGATGGTTTGAGCTAAGTAAACCCATTCTTGGTTGATCTCTTGGCTCAGGGATGGTAAGAGCCTCTTGGGCTTGATGATCCATATGGTAGGGAGGAGAGTATTCTCCCCTTGGATTTTTAGTTGACTGGTACTAATCTATGTAGGTGATAATTCTCCCAAATGTGGACCCATAGAGACATAGCCGGTGGGGAAGTTTCCAGTTGGAATCCATTATTCTACTTGAAAAAGAAGCATGCAAGGCTAGTTTGAGAGAATAGTTGGTAACCCTCAACATAAAATTATCATTTATTTTCTTGAGAAATATAAGGTACCCAATAGAGAAGGAGAAATTGGTCTCCTCTATACTAAGTTTCCTCATAAGTGTGTCTATGTTTTCATGTAAGCAAGGTACACTCATTATCAGTGTTGTATGTGTCTGTGAGAAAAGCATTGTTGATGAATATATACAAACATGAATGAAAGAAATAAATGATGTTATGGGTTGTGTCGAGCAAAAATAATTAGGAAATATGTGTAATATTCATAGATCTCTATTAGTTTACACTTTGCATATAAGCTCTGTAAATAATACTGTTGTTAGTTTCCACTATGTGCATAAGCCTTGTAAAAAAAAATATCTATACATGTTGTTAGTTTTCACTCTGCCTTTAAATTTTGAAAATAAATCGGTAATGTTATTTCCTTTGTGCTAACATATGATGATGTTAATTTCAATAAAAGATAAGAAAATTTATAAATATAACTTTACTTAAATTTTATTACACCATTTGGAGTTCTCCTATGAGGCGATTTGTTCTAGTTACATAGAGCATCTACTCAAAGATCCACCTATGTTACCTTTTTGGCATAATATGTATGGAGGGAAGACACATTTGGAAACCTCCTTAATTTTCCTAGATTGTCATTAATCTAGTTTTTTGGCAATGATATCTCCCAAATCGTTTCCAATTAAACCTAGAACGCCAAACATAGAGTAAATTTCCCATGCCATGGGAAATGTTCTCATAAATCCTTGCTCTTTGAAATGATTAAGACTGGTAAAATTAAAAAAAGTAGAAATGAAAATAAAACAAGATTATCACCACATTTCACCATCGTTCCCCATCCTAGCGCCAACCAGTCTCCATGATAGTTTAAAACAAAAGGGGACTAAATCTGGGTGTTTTCTTTAAAAATGGGATGAATAAATAAAGGCCAAGACAATCTAAATAATTAACAGATGGAGTCACAAAACTACTCTGTAACACACAAAAAGAGGAGCAATAAAGAAATCTGCAAAGGAAGCTTGGCTCGATATACTTCTGGACTGATGCAGAAAATATCAAGGGTTTTACCCATGCTACTATAGAGACTACTACGGAGACTCTATAGCTATAGAATTAGAAAATCTTGGTGACTAGGTATATGTTAATTCTAGTTCAAATAACATAATGACAAATGACCAGTAATTGATGAGCTAGTTAATTCTACAAGTAATATGAATGATTTAATCAATTAACATCAATGAGCACCCTTCGAGGGTTTATTATATAATTCAATTGTATATCGAATTGTGAAATTGGAGGCTTATTCTCTAGTTCAAATAATTTATCTTAGCGTGTAAAGTTATATATATATATATAGATAGATAGATAGTTATATAGTTATGTATATATAGTTACATGTTATATGTTTCTTTGGGAAGTAATTATTGTCATGGTAAATTATATTATTACTCAGGTATCTTATTAATATTTTCAAGTTTTAAATCTTCGACTCTTATAACGAAAGTGGGTAATGTGGTTGGGCATTAGTGTTGATTTGTGAAAAATATGTTCCAATAAAAAGGGTAATACAAATACTTACGAAAATCAATTTTGTACTTTGCCACATTGTTTTGTGTTTTCTTAGAATACGAATTATGTAGATTAGCATTGCAATGAGAACCTTATAATTATCATTCTTTTATTAAGAATGGTAAGGTGAGAGTAATGGGAAATTCACTCTCATTTAATAAGATTGCATTTCAACTCAAGTATTACAAATAACATCAAAGGCTTAACTATCCCTTTTGTTAAAAAGATTATGGATAATTCTAACACTTTTGTTATAATCCTTCATTAATACCTATCAAAATTAAGTGAATCAAATATTATTGCTAAAAATAAAAAGAAAGATCATATTGTTTTCACCTATGCTTTTGACATTAAGAAAGTAAATAAATAAATGAATCAATAAAAAAAATACAAGGTATGCACCAACATAAGTAATGATACATCGAGTTGAGATATAGCACATAAAGCGTCAAGATACTAGGAAATTTGATTGGTACCTCATGGTAAATAATTTCTTAAATACCTTAGAAATGAAATGACTTGTTCAAATCTTAAGTTGGGACCCTCTTTATTTAAAGAAAAAAGAAATAAGCTCACTCCTTCCTTGCATAAATCAATAAATAGTGATATTCAGGATATATAGAATACATATATTTATATCTATATTCATAAATAAGCTCACTCCTACCTTGCATAAATCAATAAATAGTGATATTTAGGATATATAGAATACATATATTTATATCTATATTCATCTATTCATCAAATAGGTTTTAGTGAAATTGGTGGAATCCTCGTAACCTTGTTATAAGGTATGGTACGTTCCTCAATAAATATATATATATATAATATATATTCTTGAGTGATTAATTTGAATAACCTTTAGGATATTTAATGTGTCCAAGGTGATCCCTAGACTTTGGTTTTAACCCAACAAATCTTATCTTGATTAATTCAAAAACTTAAGTAGTCGGGTTAACTCAAGAAGGGTATAATTTGTTAAGTTGTAGGTAAGCCTTCATGGGGGCTTTTGGAGAGTCTTTTAGTAATATCCTCCCCACTTGTGATACGATTTTTTGCATGAGGATGCAAGTTCATATCATGTATTATCGTACACCTTGACAACTTGGGTGACATAGGTGTGTAATCCATGTTAAAAAAAAAATAGTTGGGTTTTCTTTGATAAAATTGTGGGCATTACACATCTCACCTATTTTCAATGTTGTTGACTTGTACCCTTACAAAGGGGATGCCATTACTAATGAAGGAGAATGTTTACAACAACTCTTAGATGTTGAATGGATCAAATATCTTCCACCTAGTAAACCAAAGGAGTTAGAGTGCATCATCGACACTGGAGAGCTCAAGAAGACAAGGGGCAAAGCAATACCTCCAATATTTGGTCAAGTGGAATGGCCTCCCCATTGAAGATGGGTCAAACCACAATAGTGGTTTACAAATTTTATGAGGAAGGAAATTTCATTTTTTTCCTTTTCCCCAAACTCAATGGGTTCGATCAAACTCAATGGTTCAACCGAACCACATTATATGTTCGACCGAACCCCCAAACCCTAAACAAAAATAATCTTATTTAAAGGGGTTCGGTCGAACCCATGTTCGACCGAACCCCCTTAAATAAGACATAAAAAAAAAAACATTGTCATTTTTTACTGTCATTTTCACTTTTTACCAGTTGCTTTCCCTGTGCTTGTGCGTGTGGCAAACCGAGACTATGATCTGCAAACGGCGAACAAACTGACTTCATCTCTCCGGCGAACACAAACTCAACTTCGTCTCTCCAAATTTCATCAACCCAACTTGCATATCGAGCACCAAGTTTGTCAAATTCAAATTTTGTAGAGTTCAAAATGCATTTGTTTGTTAAATTTTGAAACCCTAAATGCGAAATTTTTCAAATTTGTTGAATTGAAACTGCATTTGTTTGAAATTTTCTAAAGCGTTTTCGACATACACTATTTCTATGATACATTTCTACTCTGTCAAAAAATTAACATTCCCTGTCTATGCTTCCACATTTTGCATACGTTTTTACCAGGGCACCTCCAATTTATTTGAGGCATTATATCAAATAGTTCATTAACAAATTTATTTGAGGCATTATATCAAACAGTTCATGGTAATTTTTGATGGAGTATGATAGAAATAGTGTTTCCATTGTATGCACCCTATATCAAACAATTCATTAACAAATTTATTTGAGGCATTATATCAAACAGTTCATGGTAATTTTTGATGGAGTATGATAGAAATAGTGTTTCCATTGTATGCACCCTATATCGAACAATTCATTAACAAATTTATTTGAGGCATTATATCAAAACACTATTGGAAATTTATTTGAGGCATTATATCAAAACACTATTTCTATCATACTCCGTCAAAAACACTATTGGAAATTTATTTGAGGCATTATATCAAACAGTTCATTAACAAATTTATTTGAGAAATTATATCAAACAGTTCATGATATAAAGTTTCTAGGGTGCATACAATGGAAACTTGGATAAAATTCTTCATATTTTTCCTTTGAGTCTTATGACATTACTCCAAAAATGGTTGGTGAACTAAATGTATGAATCGAAGAATAAATTTAGAGGAAAGAAACTAGATTGTTTGAATGAAATGTATAATAAAATAGTTCTATTAGGATTAGAAGGAATGAAGGTATTATTAAATTTTCTAGTATTAGGAAAATATAAAAATATGTCCACTTTACTATATATATATATATTTAAAACTATTCTTCATATATCCATGTTAAAACTATTAAAAATTAAATTACATAAATCAATTTTAAATTTGTACAAAGAAATAAATGACTTTGACTAAGAGCGAATATTTAAAATATAGCTATCCTCTTTGCAAAATCCAATTTCATTTGAGATATTTATGGACAAAAAATATGGATGAGCATGAGGTAAGTAAGAAAGAATAACCTTAATGTATATCTTCCCTCATCAAATAATTTCACTTTTAAAGAGTTTCTTAAGGAATATCCAATTATGAAAAACTATTATATACTTGAACATATAACTATATTAAAGTATATCATGAATAAATTGAAAGGATAAAGAGTAAATCACTAAAAACACATACATAAATCATAGAAGTAAATTGATTAATATAAGGAGATTCAAGTGGTTGGATAATTTTTTCCAAGGAGTGGAAGAGGTTAAGAAGGAACCATCAAATAAATATAATATTTTAAATACTTTAAAAGAAAAATACATTTCTCCCTGCTCTAAATTGAAATGGTATTCCTTCTAAGATGATAATAATTGAAAAAGAAGAAAATAATCATTATGAAGATCAAGTACCATTGATAAGTTTTAAGAGATCAAATAAAATATTCAACAACAAAAGAAAAAAGAGAAAATAGTTAATGCTAAAGAAACAACTACAACCAAGCTACTATGTTATAAATTCTCCTCTTATGTAGTCTTCATTTCCCTATAAATTGTGGCCTCCTTGTACAAATTAGCTATTGATCATCATAGTGAAACAAATTTAACATTTTGAAATGGTTAAACATTATTATTATTTTTATTTGTATAAGTATAATTATTATGGGTTCATTTCTCCTCTCCTACTCTTCCTAATAAGGTTCTATTTTACAAGCCTCATATAAATGTTAGGGTTCTAACTTCTAAAAATTGAATAGTGTCAACTTAATCTCATTAGACAATGCTCCCCTAGTATTAATGGGGCCAACTTTTTATCTATCAAACTCAGCTATGTTTACATTGAATAAGAATTTGATACCTTTATCTTGATACTTGAACTAAGATATCTTGGCTCTAATTTTAGTCATTTTATCTAAAAATTATTGGTGACATATCCATTCGTGTTTAGTTTTAATCATTTATTATTGCAATTAATTATTACAAGGAGATTCTTGAAGCTTGTATTCCATCCCCACCATTTTTATTCTAAATATTTGACATTTTCTTTCAACTTAAAGTCTAAATTTTATCCTTAATGCTATACATATTTTTCTAGGATAACACATATTCATTATATTTCACTAAATGTGTTCAGGCATAGAAGAAAAACCTTCAATATATCTTTAAGATAACTTTGATACCATCAAGATAATCCCACCTTTCATTGCATTAATATCAAGGTTAACTAACCCTTCCTCTTTACATGCTTTTCAATTAGAGTATCCTCTAGTAAAAATAGAAACATTAATAGTGTGGTTATCAAAGAGTGTCTAGGGATGCACACATCACTATTATTAATAAATTATAAGATTGTAAGAAATGTTTATGGAAGAAATAACTATCTAATAGAGAATATAATGTATTAGTACATATCTAACTATTACATATTTTAAATAAAGTCCCTTTAAAATCTATCTTATTGTCATTTAATGAGTCAACTAGGTTCAAAATTATTTTCATCTTATTCCCCCAAAATTCATCACCTTTACAACAAAACTTGATTTCATCTAATTTATCTTATTTATTCTCAAATCATATTAAAATCACCACCTTAAACTCTAAGAAATATTTGGTAACTTATTTATTTTATCTTCATTTAGAAAGGAGTGTGAAGGGGATTTAGAACCTTTTAAAGTTTCTTTCAAAATAACTAGGAAGATTGTATTCATTGCCTTTCTTGTTGCTTTTAGGATTAGTGTTATGAATTTTGTGCCTTCATTCTTAAAAATTCTTATATCAACTCATTTAGCATTTCCATGAATTTTTTATATGGGAAAGGTCAACATACAATGAGGTAGACACTTTCCATTTTTTTTATTCCTTAATTGGTTCTTTCTAGGGAAACTTTTAGTCTTTTCGAACACCTTACAAAAATATGATAAATGTGTGATTATTTTTCTTTCCACTCTATAAATTTTTCATGTGCTTGGATATATAATTGAGATGATTCACTCATAATGTACAATGATAAAAATTTAGTATATATGAAAGAAATATTTTTGAGACATGTCAAACTACCATTCTACATAACTCTCACATGGAAATAAGAATATTATTTTATTTTAACTAAAGAAATTGTGTGTACTCTATCTTGAAAATTACTAATTAATTTTGAATTATATACTTATAATTTAAAATAAGAGCATCCTTTGTAACATGGAATAGATAGGTTGATTTTAATGAAATAAAATATGTTTTTATATTAAGAAAAATTTACAAATATATGGAACTCATACATTGAGAAATTGACTAAGATGTAACTCTGTATGAGAATTAAGATGCTCGAATAATTTATATACCTTCTTTCAATAATTAACATTAGAAATTAATACTTGGCTCATATTGTATACCCACCTCCCAATGGTCTTGGAATGGATGCATTTAGATGGAGAAGGATTTCAAAAGGCTCATGGTACTTGTGGACCCCTCAAAGGCATGATATATAACACATGAACTTTATTTATGAAATTTGGTTTTTTGTTGTTGGCTTCTAGTATGAATGTTATCTATAAGGTGGAATTCTTAGTTGAGACTCTCAATCTTCCATTGTTGGTTTCTAGTGTGATTATAAATATGCTCGCCAAATTGTATTAATTTCTAATGTTAATTATTCAAATAAGGTTTTGTTTCATAAGAAGAGACCTATGTTCACATATTCCAAGGCATGTTATTATCCACAATGCATGACACTTCTTCACATCTCTACCAAGTTCTAAACAGATACAGATCTGCCATTTCCATGGAGGAGATTGATGATTTAAAAAGAAAATATCATGCCATTTCTTTCTTGAGAAGTCATGTTCGCATTCATGATTTGCAAATTCCATCTTCATCCAAAGAGAAATTTTGTTATCGTTATGTGCCTGATATTAAAACAAATCAAAACCTTCATTTGAGCATGATCGCCAACACAAAGGTAAACGAGTGGAAACAAAAGAAAGCTCGGTTAATGGCTTTCAGCATGTTGGTGGAAAATTTGCATCTTTTTGAAAGTGGCTTCCTAGCTTATCAGTCTTATGTTTAGTAAGGTTTTGTAATCTCCATTGTGTTATGTATTCGGGTCACGGGTATATCTAGTATGATGTCTTCTTTTGGGTATTTTGGGTGCATAAGAGAATGTTATGCACTAATCTCTATAAGCTAAAGTGATTATTGCATAAGCACTCACATTATTAATTAATAACCTATGTTAAGCACTAATTCCTAACACCTCGCTTTAGTGCTAACATAGGAATTTTTCAATTTTCCACCCTTTAATGAAATTTTTTGGTGGATGTTAGTTTCTATTGAAAATGCATCCAAGTGCTTCACCCATTGTGCAAAAAATTGATAGTCAAATATGCCCTTATCTCTCTAAAGAATTAACAAACTTATTATAATTGAAGATCAGATAAATATGTTTCTCCTCATGATCATTTATCTCTATCGAACTTTCTTCCCACATAAGAAACCACATAGGAAGTCCTTGATCTTGTACGCCACACTAAAACTATATCATTAAGCATATGTATTTTATTGAAAATAAAATTTTATTATTGCACAAAAGCATTCCCTATCTAAATTGAGTGGGTTAACCTCAGCCACCTAATAGTTCAAAATATCTTGGAAGGGATACAAGATGATGGAAATAATGATGGCCATTTGTTTTCTTTGTTAAAATTTTGTCATTGATTTTTATGAAAATGGGGTCAAAGATGAAGCATCATACATGATCTAACAGAGATGAACCATTGTTACAATAACTAAGTAGTGAATAATTTTCTTCCTTCTCACTCCAAACTTCACTTCCTAATTTCTTCTTCACTAGATTACTCTCCTCTGCAAAGACAAGAGCATTCATTAATGGTTGATTGGTTGTGGTCATGCAAAAACCCCTTCAAAATAGCCAAACTCATCTTATTTTATGGCATGGTTGAAAGAATCAAAATCAACATGTGGTCATGAAGGTTGCATAATTAATTCTTGACAATCCCCATCACTTCCTCTATAATTTGGGTAATTTGCAAGTAGGGCATTGTATTTTTGTGCTCCCTGTGAAAGAAGAATTAGAGTGGAAAAATAAATATATTCTTCTCCCCATGCACAAATTGTGCTTTGTGTTGAGTGAGTCAAACATGGGTAGTTTTCACCAATGTATTTATCAATACAAGAACAAATTGAAGCCAATCCCACTCTAAAATCCTTCCAATCTCTCACAAGGGCTTTACGATGGAGAAGTCATTATTGCCAAAATAGGTGGTGAATGAGGAAGAAATAGAGGGGATGGGGTTGAGAATAAATGGGCAGAGATGTTGGAAACCCTCCTTACACATAATTCAAGAGAATCGCAACTTGAAATTCTAACAAAATGCTAAGAGCAACCATTTTTGACACAGATTGATATAATCCAAGAGAAGCATTACATAAAACGAATATTCAAATGAATAATTTATTTAAATAATGTTATACAGTTAAAACATGTTAAATAATTTTATCTTATAAAGTTTTAAAATGTGAACCATATTCCTACTTAAAATATAAATATAATAAATAATATATATTATTATTATTTATATTTTGTATAATATAATATATAAACATAATAAATAATAAATAATAAATAATATATTATTTATATATTATAGAACATATTAAATAAAAAGGGGATGGCGACGGTGGTTTGCATGTGGGGGTTGTTGCAGGCCCGCGACCTGTAGCAGGCACGGTTTGTATACCTTCTGGGCAGTGTTGCATGTGCTCTCTATGTGCTATCTAACTTGTGATCAAGTGTTTGGTGGTGATTTCCAGTGTGGGGGGGTGTTTATTACTTAGGGGGGGGTCATTCTATTTGCTTTCTTCTTTTCTTTTGTGTTTTCCCACTGCTCGATGCCGAAGTTGGGTGAAGGGTTGGTGGAGATTGTTGGATGATCTCTATTTGCCTCTTTTCTTTCATTTGAGTCTTAGGGGAGGCTCTTTGTGGTTTTTCATGTGTGTGAGGGAGAATTTTTTTATCTCTAGTTCATTTTCATCTTCAACTGCTCAGTGATTTATCTGGTGCTTGCTTCTTTAAGGGTTTTGACCTGTCTCCTCTCTGGTGATGGATTGAGGGGAAGCTTCGGGGGCCAATACTGCTATAGATTTGTGATCTGCCTTGGGTACGAAATCTCCTTCTCTTTCAATGAAGGTTTTTGATAATTCTCTAATGAATTAGGGATTGGATCAGGATTCGCTTTGGTTGGAGGTCCTCGTATCCCAAAAGTTAATGGGTGCCTGGAACGAAGCAAATATAGGTCGGTCCTTATGATTCAACCAGAATCAGTCATAGAGGATATTAAGTATTACTCGAAGCAATGTGTTGCTCTACAATTTTTTGGGAATGAGGGTTTCACTTCAATTTTTGGAGTCATGGTCTCATTGTACCTAGTCTGTGAAGGGTGAGATGGAAATAATGTTGTTAGCAAACAGTTACTTCATGGTGACATTTAGTTCCAATGTGGCGAATCGCAATAGAATGTTTGAAGGTGGGCCTTATTTCCACAACCAGATTGGTTTATTTATTAAACCCTAGCATGCATATTTTGATCCTTTGGAGGTGCTTCTGAATTGGGTTTCAGTGTGGGTTTGTCTCCCTAGATTTCTAGTTGAATACTGGTGCAATGACATCTTGCATCGGGTTGATTCATTGCTAGGGAAATTGATGGGTCCTTCTCAACAAACTCAGGAGAGAAAGGTAATGACTTTTGATCACATTTGTGTTAAAATGGATTTAAATAACCCTCTTCTGGATTCTTTGGAAATTCGTGCGAGTGCATGATCTTGGGTACAATAGCTAGATTATGAGACATTGCCCTTTCGTTGTCATCTATGTCATGAATATGGCCATCTATAGAGGAGATTCCCGAAGTCTAAATCTTCTAGGTCTCAGACAGCTCAACCTCCTCGCAATCCTCCTAAGGTGGACAAAGGCAAGTATCCTATTCCTGGTGAGGCGGTTGGTGCAGAGTGTTTTATTCTTGTTAAGGCTCGTAATCGGCAACGAGGTTAGAAGAGGTCTTTTAAGGAGCGTCAGGAAGGAGATACCTTTAATATATTTGAGGTCCTGGATGATCTTAACCAACAGGAGGTGAGTCCAAGAATGATGTTTTTGGAATAGAGTGCTTTAGAAGGGGTTCAGGAAGGAATTATTCCAGACTTCAACCAGGCTTCTCAGGATGTTGGGGCTTTGCAAATGGAAATAGATCAGAGTTTGGTGTCTCATGGGAGGTCTGAGACTCTTGTGGATACGAATCTGGGTGAGGGAGAGATCTCTACTCCATTAGTAAAAGTGGGGTTGGATTCAATAAAAGGTAGCAAGGCTTCTCCTTCGTTGGGAATTCTTCAAAAAGACCAAAAGAAAGGGGTTGCTAAGAAGTCTTCTAAAGTTGGGAGAAAGATTTGGAAAAGATAAAGTTGATGGGGAAGACATTGGTGGAGTTTAGATTTGTTAAGACCCTGGATTCCCATTTTTCTAACCCTCCAAAATGATTGTCCTTTCTTGGAATGTAAGGGGCTTGAATAGTGGCCCTCAACAAAAATTTGTTTGTGATTTGGTGAGAACTCATTCTCCTGATGTTCTCTTTTTACAGGAGACTAAGTTAACTGTTGAACATATGATTGGTCTATTACCTAATTTTTGGGAGCAAGGCGATTTCCAGTGTATTGGGGCTCATGGGAATGTTGGGGGTGTGGCTTGCCTGTGGAACCCTTTGAAGATTCGTCCTCTTTAGTGGATGTCCTCCAAGTCTTCCATCTTTGTGGTTGCTTCAAGTCTGGAGTCAGGGGAAACTATTCTTCTTTCAAACATCTATGCACCTATGAACTTTCTTAGTAAGCAAATATTGTGGACTAATATTAATTTCATTCAAAGCCTTGCTCCTTTTTTCCCTTGGATTATTGATGGGATTTCAATGCCATTATTGAGCCGGATGAGAAGCGGGGTGGTATTGTGAGATTGGAGCCCTCTAATTTCCTTCTGTGAGATAACATATTTGCTTTGAATCTAGTTGACATTAAGCCTCGTAATGGTAAGTTTACTTGGAACAATAGGAGAATGGGAGAGAATTGTATTGCTAAGAGACTTGACCGTTTCCTGGTTTCCTGCTTCTGGGTAGGTGGAGTGCGGTCTACTTGCTCTAATATTTTGGACTAGAGGGGCTCGAATCATTGGCCTATTAATCTATCTATTACTTCAGCTCATGTTGCTCAGTCCCCCTCTTTCAAGTTTTAGCTTATGTGGTTAAGAGATTCATCTTTGCAGGTACATGTGGCTGAATGGTGGCGGAGGGGAAGACCTGCTTTTGGCACTGCTATGTATTCTTTTTCTAAATAGTTACAATATGTAAAATATTAACTCAAGAGGTGGAATAGGCAGTGCTTTGGAAACATTTTTCATGCTAAGGTTGTTGCTCAAGCTGACTTGGATGCCATCACTCGGGAGATAAGGGAGTATGGTCTTTCTGAGGATTTACTCAGCGAGGAGGCAAGGGCTTTGAAAACTTTGGAAGAGTGTGAGATGTGAGAGGAAATTTATTGGAAACAAAAGGCTCGAGTTGAGTGGTTACAAGAGGGAGACAGAAACACTGCTTTCTTCTTCAACTCGATGAAGGCCAAGAGACATGGTAATTCTATTCCCATCCTTGTGAACGACAAGGGTGATCATTTATCTTCTTTGCAAGATATGTCTAGAGAGGTTTCGTAGTTCTTTGCTTCTTTATTTAGAGAGGATTCTCAAGATGGCTTGGCGGAAGAAAATCAAGTTTTATCTTGTATCCCCTCTTTGGTTACTATGAAGATGAATAAGCATCTTTTGGGAAACATCTCGTTGGAGGAATTGGAGGCTATTGTTTTCTAGATGAAGAAAGGGAAAGCCCCGAGCCCCAATGGCTTTTCAGTTGAATTTTATCAAGAATTCTAGGATATCATTAAGTTGGACCTTTTGGAGGTAGTTCATGAGTCTCAAAGGAATAAGTAGATGTTGAAGGCTTTGAACTCTACATTCCTTGCTCTCATTCCCAAATGTGAAGGGGTGGATCATCTGAGGACTCAATTTCAACCCATCTCCCTTTGTAATGTGGTGTATAAAATCATTTCCAAGTTGATTGTCGAAAGGCTGAAGCGATGGCTTAGAGGGCTTATCTCTAAGGAACATAGTGGCTTTGTGGAGGATCATCAAATTATGGATGCGGTGGTCATTACTACTAAAACCATCCATTCTATGGCATCCATTCTAGGGTAGGTAGTTTATCCTCTTCCAAGTGGAGCCTATTAAAGTGGGATATTGTGTGTAGCTCGAGGCAGTTTGGGGGTCTTGGATTGCGACAGTCAACCTGGTCTAGGCTGGCATTGGCTGTTAAGCTTTAATGGAGGTGCTGTGTGGAGCAAGATCATATTTGGGCCAGGATTTTAGCTCACAAGTACCTCCTGGGGGTTTTAAAGGAGGAACTTCTCAGGTTTCCTCTGGTGGGGAAAGGTTCTGTGATTTGGGGAATGCTTAAGAAAAGGGTTGCGCTGATTAAGGAGGGTTTTTTCTGGATATGTAATAGGGGGACTGAGGCTCTCTTTTGGTCTGATTCTTGGGATGGCTTTCCCCCATTTTGTGTTAGTATCCCATTTTGGTGAATCTTTACCAATGCTTCTTGGAGGCTGGTTGGTCAAGGGTGAGTGATTTTATGAATTTTTATCCTTGTGGGTAGATGGAGGTGGCTAAGTGGAAGGATCCTTGCGATTGGCCTGTTATTGGGTTGGAGGAGGTGTAGTGCCCCTCCGTCTATGTTGTTGTCGTGCTTTCCATTCGTGGGAGATCGGGTACTGCTTGTTTTTAATTTGCTTTGATTAAATAAAATATTATTAATAATTTTACATGGTTTAAATAAATCAAAATTAAGATTAATAAAGAGATATAAAAGTAAATATGTTAATTAGATTTTCGTGCAAATTAAAAAGTAAGTTAAAATAAATAAATTAAGATTTATTGCATTGATATGTCAATTTGTTATGAAAGATCTAATTAAAATATATTGTTGGTAATGGTTTTGTAACCACTCTCCTGGAGTAAATGCTACCCATAATTTCCTCGTCACCGAAATAAAAGAAAATAAATGAACCCTATGAAGTGGAAGTCAAGGAGGATTTGAAATTGAGTACTTTTCAGTTATGGAATGGCTTGCGGCAACAGTATTGCTCAGAGTAGGAGCGCAGCAATAGAGCTTTTATTATTAGTTATACTCTGCATATTGGCTACACATTATGACTGTCTCTCTTCTCATAGTCTCTCTTCTCATAGGCGAGTCTGGGGGTTACCTCCTATTAACAACTAGGATACATTGTATAGAGACAAGGGGCTACAAAAAGCTTGGCAGGGACGAGGACTACATTGGGGAAGAAAGCATCGAATTATACAGAGAGAGAAAGAAAACTCACACAGCCAATTAGAGGGTGAAGCTCTAAATTCTTGCATATATGGGAGAGTATGGCGGAAACAAGGATTGCATTATAAGGTAAGTCTTTTGCCATAGCTTGCGTAAGATTCAACTCTGAATTTTTTCATTTGTTAATCTTTGAGCATTATTTAGGCTATATACATCTTGCATGTAAACGAAAGATGCATTTCTATGGAGATTGGTTCTTAATTTGTTTTTGCTCGCCTTATACTTGACTCGTATGTGCGTTGTCTGGGTTATTCTGTATATCTTGCTTGTGATGTATTCCGACCCTTATGTTGAATACGATCTCTTATTTTGGATATGCGGATCTATATTTGCATATGAAATTGTCGATTCTTCGTTTTCTTCCACATTAGTTATTGAAACTCCTTGAGCCATGAAAACCCTGTTGTCTCTTCTTAGTTTTTATTTCCCATCGCATTCTCATGGCCGGTTGCGGGAGTGCAGGTACGTAACACTTTAACAATCTCGACAACAAAATTCATCAATTCTTCTGGAATGCAAGTTATATGTGTATGTTGAATGCATGATTTCAAAATAATTAAGGTCTTCAGTAGTAGAGTCGTGGTTTCTGTCAAGAGAGAGACACCACCCATATGAAGTTGTTGCGCTGCCAAAGCGATTCCCACTGATATCAGGCTGAGCAGGAAAATGATTTTTTTATCACTCTATGAAACTTTTGCAGAATACTGTGTAGTAATTTTACATCTTGTAAAGAGTTAAAAAAAATTGGATCACACTGCACAATCCATTATGAGCATATTCTGCAGCCGACCCAGTCCATGAAATGCCATCTCTTTCAGGCATTCTATCAAACAGTGCACATGCCCTGCCCCTGGACTTCTCATGTTTCTTTGATGTCTCTTAGTATTCACGCGAATCTGTGGTCTGAGCACTCCTGACCTTCGATTGTAATGATAAACGATCACAAGAAGTGCAGTATAAGATAAGATATATGGAGCTCATAATTGTCAATAATAAAGGCTCGAGATAATGACATCCTGTTGCCGTTCTGCACAGATGTTATACAGTCAAACTTAAGTCGCATCATGTCTAGTATCCCGTAGGAAATAGAAGCAGTATTGATGGAAATACTCAACCCCTTAAAACAAAACCGTTTTGAACAAATTCCTACGATCATTGCATTCCATGACACTTCATTTCACTGAGGATTTTGGACAACAAATCATGCGCCTTCTGTATGCTTCCACATTTTCCATACATGTCTATCAGAACTCAAAACTACAACACTTGAACATAGAAGGGAGTGGATGTTTAAATAAGCTCCCTGATTCCATTCGCAACCTGTCACAGCGGCGACACTTGAACATGGTAGGGTGTATCGATTTAAATAACCTCCCTGACTCTATTGGAACCTCTCACAGATGCAGCACTCGAACATAGAAGTTCGTAGAGGTTTAAAATACCTTTTTGATTCCTTTGGCAACTTGTCACATCTACAGCACTTGAAAATAGAATGTTGTAGAGGTATAAATAATCTCCCTGGTTCCATTGTCAACCTGTCATAGCTGAGCTGAAGCAATTGAACATAATAGAAAATTTTAAAGGTTTAAATAATCTTTGTGAATCCTTTGTCAATCAGTCTTAGCCGCAACACTTGAACTTAATAGGGAGTTTAGAGGATTATGAACCTCCTTGATTCTCTTGACAATCTATCGCAGTTACAGCACTTCAAAATGTTCTGCATATTAGTCGATAGACTTGGTAATTTAGATTGCAAAGCTTTTTCCTTTATGCATCCTCAACAGCGCATTGCTTGGAACATTCTGGTTGCTGGAAATGGGAAACGTACAGACACAGTTAATCATATATATTTTCTGCGAGTGTAGAGTACTCCTATATTTTTGTAAAGTTTTAGTTTTGGAATCAAAACCCTGCCAAGACTTACATTTTTGGGGTTGTATGGTATTCATTCCGTTTTGGAAATATCCCCTATATTTACATATGGGTATCAAGATGAAACAGGAGATATTCGGGTCTGATCTTTAACTTTTGAGAATCTTTTAAATACGTCCTTAATTATTATTATTCAACTTGCAGTGATAGATTTAATCCTGGTAGATTGACCCATAACCCCGACAGTATTGATCAATTTGTCACTGATATATGACAGTTCTAGTTGAGTGAGGAAGCCTTCATTGGCACACCCCAGTTGAACCGAGAAGTAGTTTGAAGAATTGGAACCTGTAGTCTTATTTGGCACACTCAGTCATCATCTAGCTTAAGCTTCTCCTGGAAACCTTGTTTTCTTCTTCCTTCATCTTTGGAGATTTACCTACATTTAACTGCCAAGAAAAAAGACGGTAGAAGAATGTGAATTCCTTGGACTCATTGACAGTCTGAAGTTTGCTCTATCTTCAACCCATCTAACTCTAGGTTTAGATATTCTATTTTCTTATATATCAGAAAAGACTTGTTTGCTGATATTAGCACCCCATTTCCTGCGCCCTCCTTGATGCTATTCTTGCATGTATGTTGACTCTTATGGTTTTCCTTCTACTATGTTGAAGTCTGATTTCTATGCATTTCTGTAGGTAGTTTGATGTTATAAAAAATATTGGGTATTCGACTTGATGTTAGTTTATTAGTTCCTGCCGCCAGGGAGTAAAACTATTGCATTCGTCCGGAATGCTTTTCTCGGGCAGCATCGGCCAATCACATTTCGGCATTTAACATATTACTTATTTTTTTGTATAGTTTGAATTTGGAGAATTATTTTTTATATTGGAAAATTAGCATTTATCTATTTTTCTATTCGTCTGAGTAGCTTTATAAATCATTTTCATTTTAAAAATTCGGGAAAATGCGAACGCATAAATTGATTAAATAAATTTAAGCAAAGGCATAGTTTATAAAACTAGCGGCTAGAGGTATGTAATCCATGAATGCAAATTAAATGCATTAAAAAAATCAGGAAAATGCAAACGCATAGATTGATTAATTAACTGGCTGGAGGTGAAGGCGTTGGAATGGCTTGGTGGCCACGCATGGCCAGGGTACTTTGGTCATTTAATATAGATTTAAGCCACTTGCTATGCATCGCTATTACTTTGTGTATGTTGTTTTTTTGTTATTTTTATTTATTTATTTTAAATCTATTCTTGTCTAAGTTTATTAGTTCCTGCCGATAGGCAGATTACTATTGCATTCGTTTGATTTCTATTTTTTTTCCTACTCTAGCCAATGACATTACATAATTTAAATATATTTTTTCTATTTATATAGTTTGAATTTAAAACATATTTTTTAAATTTAAAAATTATTATTTATCTGTTTTTCTATTGGTTAGAGTAGCTTGTATAATTCATTTTTCTTTTAAAAAACTTGAAAAATTAAGATCATAATAATTTTTGCTGGGCATTATAGTTAATAAATATAGAAGTTGCTGGAATGTGTAGAAAACTTCCAGAAGCTGCTGGAAAGAGAAGCTGTTGGAATGTGCAGAGCAACAACACAGAGCAATGTGCAGAAAACTTCCAAAAGCTGCTGGAAAGAGAAGTTGTTGGAATGTGCAGAGCAACAACACAGAGCAATGAACAACAAACCTGCTCAGCCTGGCATTACAACGACTCTATTACACTCAAGTTTTATGGTGTTGCATAACTAATTTGTTCATTGTTGTCAAATACTCTCTGATTATAAGTTTTTAAATTTATTGTGTATTTAGAGGCAAAAGATGCTCCTGAAGAAGGGTAATGATTTTGAGGAGAAGGCTTTTGGACTGGTCGCCTAAATTAGGATAGGTCAATTTTTTTGAGATGTTTATGATGTTTTTGGTTGTGTTTCTAGACATACACGTGCGGGGGAAGACATGGAAAAATAAAATTTTGCATGCGCCACAGCACTACAGCCTCTGCTTGCCACATCTTGTGCAACCCCTCCAATGACTCCATTTTCCATGTAGCTCCTCTGCTATCATAGCTTTGAGAGGGACAATCCTGTCTGGAAGAAGAGTCATTTTTTTAATCATATTCCACTGGTTTTAAATACAGAGAATCTACTACAAGGTATTTGAAGAAGGGCAGATATGCATAATGGGTGGGCATTGATGCTGCCGTCTATCTTTCTACTACACTTGCAATGGTTTCTATTGTGATAACTTTGTACCTAACAAACCCTACAAACCATCATTATGGACTGAGGCATGGAGTGGTTGGTACATAAATCATTCCCTCTTATCAAAGTTGTTACTTGAATTTTGACAGTCACTAAAATGGTGCTATTTGCAATAATTTACAAGTTTGCAATACGTCCTTCCTGATGTTTTGCATATTCTAGCTTTGTATTCAAATGTGTATATTGTGAGCCTGTTATAAGAGATGATAGTAAAATGTTGGCTTTCCAGCGGCTACACTGAATGTCATTAAAATTTTAACAATGAGCTTATTGTCTACTGTCTCTGTAGGTTTACAGAATTTGGGGGTACTACTTCTCACAGGCTAGTTGAAGATCTGGCCTTTGCAGTTGCTCGCTTTATTCAGAAGGGAGGATCCTTTGTAAACTATTATATGGTAGGATTCACCTTGTAGCAAATAGGTTGTTCTAGCACGTGTCATTCTTATATGGCTTCATTGTAAGAGTAATTCAATTGCTCTGCTTTGCAGTATCATGGTGGGACAAATTTTGGTCGTACTGCAGGAGGGTCATTTGTTACAACTGGTTATGACTTTGATGCACCTATAGATGAATATGGTATGTTTTGTCTGGCATGAGATAAGATTCAGTCCTGACATTCTCCTTGGTTAACAGTGTTAAATTGGAACAGAGACAATTTTTCCTGAATTACATAGAATCCGTAAAAAGAAATATGTTTTTTTATCTTCAAAAAATGAGGTTTAAATCCCACTTTAAGTTCCTTGCAACCTTACGAGTCAAAATAAACAGTTGGATCTTAAATATTTTTAAACATGTAAATTGTTCTGAGTTTGGTATTTTATTCCATTTTTCAAAATGCTTGAAATCCTTCAGAACAAGAACTATTGCTTTTTTGCTTGCTTTGGAAGGGCTTCTTAGGCAATCGAAGTTGGGGCACCTTAAGGAATTACACAAGGCTATAAAGCTCTATGAGGTTGCTTTAGTTAAAAGTAATCCTGAAGTTAATTCTCTTGGGACTTACCAGCAAGTAAGTTAAGCATTCTGATTGGTTTTATACTTGATAGCCTAATTTAGTTTAACATCTTGTTTGAAAAAGGAAAAAAAGTTAAAAAGTTGAAAATGCTAATGTAAACACATAATGAGCTGACATCATTGTCTTTTTAGTCTTATGTGTATTCTGCAGGGCCTGGAAATTGTGCTGCTTTCCTTACAAATTTTGATGCGAACTCTTATGCAACAGTTGTATTTTTTGAGTTTGAGTCTTGTTGTCTGCAAATATCGTTCTTGCAGCTTGCATGAGCTTGCTCTGTAAACATAATTCTGAGCTTAAAAGTATATTTCAACATGATTTTGTTGGTTATAGCCTGTTCATGAAACACTGTGGGTGTCTCCACTGTCTCAATCATTTCTGACTATGATTATTCTTTCATTCCATTCTCCTTAGATGATTGCACTTCTCATGCTTCATGTTCATCTAGCATTAACAGAGGTGTGAGTTGTTTATTTTGTGTTTGAAGGGAGTTCTTTAGGCCAATGGCTATTCTCCCTAGATAATGGACTCTCTCTCTCTCAACTTCCTTCCCTTCATTTTATTATATTTTTTTCCTCCTCTTCCCTTATCTTTTTGTTCTTTTTTATCAACAGTTAGAGTAGGGACAATTAGGATTAGTTCAGGATTTAGTCTATTTTCCTATGCTCTGCTACCACATCTTGTTGTAAGGGCATATGCTTTCTCGATTCTCCATCCCATAATCTGAGCCTAACATTATCCTGTAATCTGTCCTACTTAATTCTAACCAGGCACCTTGTTGAAACATGATCTAATTCAGCACTGAGTTGTCCAGGAATACAGAGACCCAATGACCTAGAGACCTTGGGGAGGCTTTTAGCCTTCTTTCAAGAGAGGAATCCATTCTTCCAACTCTTGATGTTGGTGCATGTGGTTCCATGAGCCTTAACATAAATATTTTTACTTTTATGGGACTTGATTTATGAGCATTTTAAATTTTTAAATCATCTTAAGATGACCTCCATAAGCACTCATTACACCAATGAAATTTTTGCTTATGTATTTTGGAAATAACTACAAGGCAAGAGAACCCACTTGGCACTCAAGCACCTTTAATAATTTTTTTTGAGGAATGAGGAACAATAGATCTAATATGTCAATTTTGGTCTTTTCACACTCTAGCTCCTTTCCCCATTGGCAAAGCTTTTGGAGCTTCTGGAAGCCTTCAATTACCATGATAATATAAGTAAGTGCAAAATAAAGTTACAAGCTTTTATAACCTTTGTAGGAGGAGGATATTTCAAAAGTGACCCCCTTGTGTAACTCATCAGTTTCTAGTAACACATGATGCATGGTTTCAAAAACATAAAAAGGATCTCAAAATGCAGTGCCAAATATTGAACATTAACAGGAAAGAGAATTCTGGGCTTTACAGTTCCTAATGAATTCTTGTAGTCAATTCAAATTTTGCAAAATAGTTATACACATTCAATATCATTCAACAAGATGGCCTTGAAAGGATAGTTGAAGTTACAAAAGCCAAAAGCTGCCATTTAGAATTGGCTGTTCACTCTGGAAAAAGAATGCAAATAGAAATAATGGATAAATAAAAGAAAAAAGTGTAACTGAACCATCCTTGTAATCAGGATAGAGCCTTGTCTGGCTGGTCATTGTCTAGCAGCAAGGCATACCAATGGCCATGATAATGACCCACAGAGAATACTAATGCAGAGTTTTGAGTCTTGATAAGGTGGAAATGGAAAACAATATGTCTAGGACACAATATAGCACATATAGCACTCAAAAGATCCAAGGATCGCAATCAGTCAATACATTAAACTTGTTAACCTTTAAGGAAGCACTTGCAGGTATGGCCATGTACCAAGATGAATATGAAATTATGAATCAAAATAGAATGCTTTTCATACAAAAAGATCTTCAAGGTCCCTCTCAAACCTGTTTGGTCATGAATTGGTAAGATGCTCATGAATCATCCCTTCCTTATATGTGTAATAGAAGGGTAAATTATGGCATGGTCAACTTCTAGGCACGGTCGAAAGTTCCTTTGGCCATATCTTTAGCATTTGAATCATCAAGCCAAAAAGCACTTTTGATATTTTACGATCGAAACTATACATAGAAAGCAACCTATAATAATAAGGTAGCTTATTAACTTCGTCATAAGGTTAGTTGAACCGTGCTTTAAGTATTATATTACTTGCCCTCCTAATACATCTTTGAAATTCTTAAGATATGCAAGGAAAGCAACATAAAATATATTTTAATTTTTTGTGCAGAGGGTTAGATGTATAGAAATGGCTTTTGCAACTTAATCAATGTTTTGTGATGTCTGCAAGTGCTTCTAGATCATATCCATATAAAATTAGACCTAGAGTGTGTTAAGAGGTATCAAAAATACTCTCAAGGTGTCAATACTTATATTCTTAAGGCTAGATGCTTGTGGGATGGGCATATGAAGTATTTTGGATAAATCTTAGTGTGTGCCAAATTAATTTAAGATGGATCTGTGCTAGATTTGACAACCCCTCATGTGCAAATAGAACAATAGACCATATCCAAAACTTTATTGAAATAGCAAAGATGTGGATAATAAAGAACGGTTTAGTTCACCATATCCATGATCACATGCAGCAAAAGAATAGAGAAACAGAGAAAACTTGCTCTATTCTTTAGCATGCTAGTGTGCGTCTAAACTCTTATTGTCCAATTTAGTTGGTGGTATTACTTGTTGTATGCTCATTGTCAACTCCTTTCTGCACATAATCACTTCTTGTTCAATTCTTAGTAGTTTGCTACACTAATAGAGCTCTGGATCAGTTCTTGGAGGGAATATATGCTGCCTATGTGGGTACTGGTGTATACTTATGTAGCATGGGGAAGGTGAAGAGAACTATTGCAAAATAGTGTTTGTTTGTATACTCTTTGAGTCTTACTACAATAGGCCCAATGTTTTTATTGAGAGTAGTTTGAATGAAGAACCTTATTATATTTAGGTTGTGTGGGTGTGGAGGGTGTTTGTTCTGTAGAAAGAGCAAAGTTTGTGACATCACTGTATGGTCGAATTTCATTATCTTTCTCCTCTGTTCTTGAAATAAATATGATCAGTTCTCTTGAATACGAACCCATTACCGATTTTTCCCCCTTGCCTTCAAAGAGGTAATGCTAACAAATTTGTATTTTGATTGTTTTTCTTCATTGCATTTTGGTCTCTACTAGAGTGGCATGCCTTCCTTGTCCAAATTGTGTGAAACATGCGATAATATTGATGAAAGTCTTGAATTTAGTGTTGGCTCATATTTGGATGATACACACAAATGCAACATTAGTGAATAGTAGAGGCCAGAGCATCTTCATATGCTACACTTGTGACATCCTTCTTCACAACTTTAAACATAGTCAATCGTATTGGCTCTTGTACTTCAATAGACCAAGACGTGGAGGTGTAGATGAGGTGTGTCAACTGCAGACGAAATGGCTCAAAGAAATGTGGTGTCATGGAATGAGAACGATTGCAAGATATGAACAATTGCTTTGGACAGACATGAGAAACGTGGAAGCAAGACACGACACAGAAACTATTTGACAAAATCCCTCAAAAAAAAGTTGTTTCATGAATACTTTGATTCCCAAACTGCACAATAGCATTATGGAAAAAAATTGACAACTTACATCAAATGCAAAGGCAAGCACAAAGCCATATTCCAGATTGTCCAAGTACCCTCTTGCTTATGCTTCCATCGCCACTTTCACCCCAGGTAGGCTATATGCAAATCCAAAAAAACACATCACAGAGTTCCCCCCAATTTTTCCCCAATTTTTCCCAAATATCAGGGTTTAAAAAAATGCTTTTATGCGCATGCATGCAAAATGAGGAAGTATTTGACAAGGCACATAAACTTTCCTGGAAAATTCCACCTCCGAGCTTACTCCACGTGTGGCATGTATACAGAACGTGGAAGCATAAGAAATATTACATCTTGCATATCATCTTATAGCAGGCACTTTTTGGGCAGATCACAATATTCATCTTAGTTATTTCCTATCCATGGCATACTTTTAACTATGGTTTATGGTTTGATAGTTTATCCAAAGTCATAATAAAGTCTACTATTTCTGGGCATTTGGGAAATCATTTGTTTCTTTATGTAATATAAGCTCACTTGATGATTTCTCGGATTGCCTTGCAATGCAAACAACTTATGAGGGTTTTTGCATTGGGTATTCACTATTCTCTATGCAGTTCATCCTTCCATGCAATGAATATCTTTCTTGTAATCATTTGTTGACTGGTAGCATAACTTTTAGTATTTTTTGTATTTTGCTTTGAAAGGTTTTGTCTATATACTATTATCAATGCCTTATACTGAGGAGACTGTCATTTTGAAATCTATTTATTTTGTGTTTATTTTAATGATGGTCATACAAAACAAAACTTTTCTATGTGACTTAAAGCTTTATCTTTCTACAACACTAATTTCAATCATTTGTGCACAATTCTTCTGTAGCGTCCCTAAGAAGTGACAAAAGCAAAGGAAATAAGTAATGGGACTGAACATGTTTCAACACTCAGTATACTTGTAATCTATCATTGCTTCTATTTGGAACATATTTAAAATAATTTGGGTGTGGCATCCTTAAGCAATCCTAATCCGATATTGGTGGTATTAGAGCTTAACTTGTATTTAGTTTTTATATCCTTTGTTTGGAGTTGACATGATCACTCGAATAAGGTCTGAATATTAGAAATATGATCTTGTAATTTTTAATCTTATTTTTATGATCATCACAATTGACAAAAAAAATTATATTAGGAGTATCTTTATACTTTAATTTAAATTTTTTAAAATCTTTTGGAAAATATTCAATTTGATATTTTAAACTTTATTTTCTTATATTTTTAAAATTTGATTTTAATTTATTTTTTACATTTTTACATTTTGATTGGTGCTAAAAAAAAAAAATTCCTATATATAGAATTTTATGTTAGAATAGTATAAATAAAAGTAAAATATAAATTTTTTATTTTAAATTAAAATTATAAAATAATGTATATTTCTTAAATAAATCTATTCAAAAGATATGAGAGAGATTGATTTTGAAATTTCTATATTAAATTGGTTACATATTATCATATATTACTTCATCATTTAAAATTATTATGAATTAATATAAGTTGAAAGTATTTTCTTATACAACATTTATATAATATAAAATTTTCTTATTTATCTAAACTATCGAAAATCATAAATATGACATGAATCAAAATACATTTTAACATTTTCCTTTAATTGAACCCACGATTTAAATATTACTTTAAGAAAAATTATTAAATTTGTATCATTACTCAACTACCTCATAGCAAGTTCTTCAAGGTCAATGGAGATACATCCCTTTAAACCATGTTTATCAACTACACAGTGAAAATAATGGAGACTAATGTTTTTGGCTAAATGTTGCCTATTAAAATGGTGCATCGGAAATCGTGCTAAACACTATGATTCAAGAACATAAGCCATAGCAAAAATCCAAAGCCACATGCTCATGATGAACATCCTAGATTAGAAATTAGCTCCTCTTACACGTCTTTATATATCATGGATTGTGTCATAACAATCAAAATAAATAGTTCATCAAATCTATACACTCCATGAGAGCATTTAATTGGAAGGATGTTCTATAACTCCTAGTTTTGATAGTTTCAATGTAACATCTGTATTTGATACCTTCCCACACAATATTCCAACTATTTCAAAGAATAAATAATCCCCACATTTCATGATGTTTGAAGATCATAAATTATTTTTCGTCTTCATGCTTAAATATGACTAATCAAGACATAAAAGTTACAAGGTGAATGGCACACCTAATCCTAATATTCTTCCGTTTAACATTCACATTGCAAAGACACAATAAAAAATTAAAAAAGAGGAAAGGCGCATGGCCTAGATCTACACCAACAAAACTTATAAGTGATTGTGACTCTACCACTTGCAGCCATATTATGCATAAAGTGATAATGAACATCTTATTTCTACCACCATGGTACTACCACAACTTTTGAAACATGCTCAACTATCAAAATCGAACTTCCTTCTGCACTATGTCAAATCATGTTAGATTTTTCTTCCAAGGCTCATGCTATTCTAGCATACTTGCTTGCACAACATCTACCTAGGAGACAAACCATTAATCACATTTACAAGAAGCCCAACTATTCCGTAGTTATAAAACCCAACCATTCCATAACTATTTTTGATGTAATCAATTTTCTTGCTTTATAAAATACACATTTATATTCACATAGTTTAGAGCATTGTTCCCCAATTACTCTTTGGGATTTGGATCAATGAGCCTTGTCTATCTTCTTATACTCATTATCAGTTATATGGATACTTTAATTTGAGATCTTGGACATTATAGAATATCTTTTCTTTGTCCAGAATGCTCGATGCTTAGTAAATATTGCACATATATCTTAGCCATGCTAAGTCAAAATATTTCCTCTTAAAGCCTTAGAAATAGAGGCTTATAAATGCATACCTCAAAATAGGAATTATGTAGAACATATCTTGCCAAGTTGGAGATCTTGCAACATTCTCTCAGATAGGCTCTTCTTAGAGAGATAGACTATCATACCCTTAGGATGAGAGGATCTCTTGACTTTGTTAGATGTATAACATATAACACATTATGAGATCAAGGGAAGTTGTTACTGTTTATTCAAATGTTTAGGAGTAAACTTTACATTGTTCTTATGTTTAGGAGTAAAATTTTCATTGTGCACCTTCCTATCTAAGTGTTGTATTAAAGGTGATCTTGGAATTTTAAGTATAGTAACTAGACGCAAAGATGCTTAGTATTTTTTAAGGTAACAATTTAGATTCAAAGCATATGTAGATACAGTCATTGCACTAATGTAGTAGTGTTTCTATAAGTACAACAATTTTTGATTCTTAATTTCTCAAGCCTAATCTTGTAGAATTCCTAATGTATATACGTGTATTCTGTATATGTTTTTTTCAAGAAGCCTTTTTTCATGTAAGAGTAAAAATAGAGCTTTAGTTAAAATGGACCATTTCAAAACATGGGACATTGTTAGAAAATAGGGCATACAGATTATTGATGTATGTATTTAAAGAACTTGAAGGAATTTTTGGGTAACTATAGTAGCTTTATGGTGGCACAAATCAGTACTACTTTTCATGAAATTAAGTCATCTATGTTTTGTCAAACCTTCCAAATTTTAATTGGGCTTAAGTTAGACTTGTGCGAAATATGCATATAGTGTAGCACGCATAATAATATTGACCAATGATCGTGATCTTAATTGTGCATGCTAGAACTTTGTTTCATTCAAAAATGTTTTCTTCTCCTGATATTGGGGCTAAAGCTGTTAATTATTCTCCCAATTAAATGTTTTCTTCCTTCAAATAGAGGTTTGACTAGATTCTAATACATTATGGTCTTCACATTGCACTTTTTTGTACATTGCACTTTTTTCTACGGTTGAAATGCAAAGAGTTTATAATTAAGTGATTTCGAATTTTACTTTAAGCACTTCTTTATCTACTTTCTTCTTTGAACCAACATGTTCCACATTCATTGGCAAGAATTTGATGCCATAATTAGTTAAAATATCCTCCCAATTAAAATATGTTGCTATCATGAAATTCATAGTACTAGAGTAAAAATAGATCCAATGGCATTTAGAGCAATTAGATTCTTGAGCTTCAAACAAGATTTTTGCACCCTTTCACACGAATATATTACTTGCATGACAAGAATGGTCACTACTTTTATATCAACTTTCTCCTCTAAATCAAAATGCATCATGCTCTCCGGCAGGAACTCGACGCTTGCGTCACTTGTTATATATGTAATTCAGTTTCATTTTATTCATAATACAGTATACATATATGTAAACATATATAATTATATGTATTACGTTTTATTTTGATGACTTTTCTTATACGATGAAATAGAATGTTTTGATCATAAAAGTTATAGTAAAAGTAATCATGATGCAGGAGCATCCAGTGGTGTAGGGGCAATCTTGCATCATCCAAAAATAGTTAAATTTTAAGTTTCTCGGTTTTTAGATGTTTTTACATTTTTGGATACCCTTTTCGTCATAATGAAATTCCCAATTTATGGTTTGTATTTTCGGTTCCTAGGTTGAAAGATATTGCAGTTTTAGTTTCCCAGATTTGCACCTAAAAATCTTCTGAGTTAGATTTGAGGCACTTAGAGCTCCCGGATCGGCCCCGAAACTTGCTGATATCGGCTTAGCTAATTTTAAGCGCGTTTTTGACTTCGAGACCTTTCCAACGGTTCGAACGGTTCACGAATCGGAGTCCTGAATCATAAGTTACGGCCCCGCAAAGTTGGCGCACTTTCTAGAAGATACAGTTGCAAATGCTCTTTTGAAATTTGAACTTCATGTTATAAATTTTCGGCGCCAAACCGCCTAAACTCAAATTGAATGTTGTTTTGGCTCCAAACTAATAAGGAGCTCTATTTATGGGCGGGTTTCTAATTTTTGGGTAACTTTTTGGGGACAAGCTCGCATATTGCGAAAGGGTTAATTTGTAGCTTTCTGTAACTTGCATGTGTTGTAGAATTTGGGGATTTGAGATCCTCTGCATGTAAGAAGCTCCATTTTCTGAATAATAAAATTATTCTCTTATTTGTGGGTTATTTTCTAAGTCTCGGGTTGCGCCTTCATCAAGTGGTATCAGAGCGGGTTTTCTTGAGCGTGTGGACAGATCATCGATCGTGAGGCAGTTCGCACCAAGACCGTGGTTGTGGGTCGAGGTCAAGAAAGATGCCTCCAAGAGTGGTGCCTAGTAGGCGTGGCGGTGCCAGAGGTGGTCGAGGTGGCAAAAATGCTGGTGGAAGAGATGCACTGGCAGCCCTCCAGAGATAGATTGATGCGTTATAAGAGCAGTTGAGAAGAGGATTAAACCCGAGAGAGGAAAGTGAGGATGAAGGAGAGGAAGAAGGTTCAGATGTAGAAGAGGAAGAAGAAGCAATTGATCAAGACCAAATGCGGCTAATAAGGGTCATTTCGAAGATCAGGAAAAGACCTAGAGCAGAAGTCCCCAGTTATTCCAGAAGTCTGAACCCAGAAGAGTTGA
>VDFB02052128.1:0-22363 GCA_007258455.2 Sequoia sempervirens | reverse complement strand
TCCTCAATGCTGAACAAGACTCTCTAGACTCAAACTCCTCACAAAATTGCATTTATCTAAGACTGATATGACAGACCAGCGACTAAAATGAAGTAACCAACAATACTACAACTCACTAAAATGCATATAAATCACTCCCCACACATCCAAAACTCATGAAACGAAATGCAATAGTCTCTAATGACAATGGCGCCCAAATCCCAATGAAGAAACCACAGCTTACAGCCACCTTGTTTTTTGTTGCACAAATCCCAAGACACCCCCAGATGGTACGGCCCTCAAGAAAGGGCGATTTGCCTTGGTAAAATCAAAGACTCCATAAAAAAATCTGCAAATTTGCTTGAATGGTCGCCCCACATAGAGAAATGGATAGATGCAATGCCCAGAACAATTTTATTTTTATTTCATGAAATATGAGCAAAACTTACAATCAGCTATGATATTCAACAACTCCAAAAATATGACTAAAATGCAAGGAAACTGAACTAAGATGCTAGGAACTCAAATGTAATGCTGAAACAAACTCAACTACAATCTACCTCTCAACTAGTTGCTATCCTTCAAGCAAGAAGCTGAGCCAAGCTAGGAGGTGTGCTTTCCTCGAAGCAACTCTGTCACCATTTCGGCAACATAACTTTACTTTAAATATGAGATAAAGAACTGAAGAGAGAAGGCCTCCTTTTATAGACTTAGCAAGCAACTCCAAAAGCTTCTAGAAAGTGCGCCCTTTTTGACTTTGAATTGACTTCATTTTCCCTCCAAGAATGGCGTCTCTCTTCCAAGGCAATATTTGATTTTTAATAAATATAAAGCTCCTTGAAGTTGGCGTCCCTCAAGCATCACATAATTTGGCTAAGAAATATTTAATAACCTCCTGATGAGGTATTCACCCTTGGAGTCCCCCTTTTAAAACAACTTTAAGGTGATGAAGCTAGGCCAAGGGGTCAACATTAAAATATAACATTATTTAAATCAACTTATTTATCTCTCAAGAAAATGCATCCAAAGACCAAAAATCAAATTACCAACTGAACTAGTTGAAGAAGAGAGCCAACAACACTGAAATCCACAGGGCCACTGCCAGAAATAAAATTTACTAAAAATAGTAAATTCATGAAGTTGCTCGGATCACCATACAAGCCATACCACTGCGAAGCTCTCTGAAAACCCAGAAAGAATCCACAATCCAATCTCCAATCTTCAACCAACCTCCCCAAAAACAGGAAACCCTAATTTTCACCCTCCGAGTAGCCTACTGGTCTCCGGAATAGGCCAACGGTCAACCGAATTGATCACAATTGAGAAGGGGACATTACACTTTCCTAGCTTTATTGAAGTCAAATATAAGCTGCGTTGGATATTGCTGACCCTCCTAATGTGCCACGCTGGACTTTAAGAAGACTCTAATGCCTTACCAAGAGCATTGATTCACCCTTAGACTCTTGCCCTCATTAGGGGAACCACTAAAAAGCTACACTGAATCTTCTTAAGGCTTTTAAGCCTTCAAACAAATGTTTCCATCCTTTTTATGGTTTTTGGGATGGTACGATTCCTTTTAGGGAGCTTAGAATAGTACGACTGGGGTATTATTAGCGCTCAGCTATAAATAAACATATAATATTTAATTCACTTTCTTTTGTAAATTCCACAAATATGCACTCATAATAAACATCCAATATCTCCCTGTAAATTCTTCAATCCTCTACAACTCATAAATTTATCTTGTTCACAAGACTTCACAAATTTAACCTTCAATCATATTTGCAAAATCTTTTAACACAAATACAAACCTTGCTTGGACCTGCCTCTAAATCTGAAATGAGGGTTTTCATCCCTATTTACAAAATCTTCAACACACCGTCGATCCTTGGCCATAATCACACTACCTTTTCAGTGTTCGTCCATCAAGAAAACCATTGGGGTTTTCATCCCTCTTCAGAAATCTAGCCACAGGCACAAATCTCCAAAGAGAAATAAACTATATCTAGAATAATGCAAATCAGCTCACAAAACTCCTTTTATATCATTTCCAAAAGCTTTTATGAAATATAATATAAAATCACTTTATAAATTAAATAAGCTTTATTACTCTAAAAAGTGATTTATATTATTATTTAAACATTCCAGCACCAAAAACCACTTTATCTACGCCCGACATTTAAAAATTTCAATTCTCATTCCAACGAGCTATTATACTAAGGTGCCCATCAAATTATTTTAATAAAATTAGCAACCTTAGCAAATAATTAAATTATAGCTTATTAATACATCTGAGTTGTGGACACCTACGAAAAGCATCAAAGTCGAAATCTGACTACACTGGAGTGATACCGATGATGAATAATGAGAATTAGACCCGATTGGGTGACCTACTATAAATAGATGCTCTCTCCAAGAGTCTTAGAGAACACACCAGAAGTTGGAAATAACTTTGGAAAGTGTCATTTGAGTCCTCTAGATCATTTGAGCTCATTGATAACATCAAATAACCCCTTAAAGGTTGACACATATTGAGAAAGTTAGAGCCAATTGCAATGCAAGAGAACCCAAAAATGGGGACATTACATTATATGAGAGAAATAAATTTTTCCTAATATCCTAAGTAACTTTTTTAAGGGCAATATTACACCAACACCCCCTTTCATTGCAACTTAAGTGGAAATGTGAAATGGGTTCTGACAAAACAAGCCATGTTACGTACCCATGTACAATGATAACACAACCACCAACACCCAAAACAAAAATAATGAAGAACCACCAAAGAGAGAATGAAGTGACAGACTAGGTAGCACTCTCCAAATGAAATGTGTCATGCGTTGATGGTGGATGCTCGACATTGAATGTAGAAGAAGATTCATGCTTGTTGAACAATATTTCTCCCCTTAGGAAGAAATAAATCTATATCTAAGTGTAGATATTCATATTCTAGAAATAAATTAAAGGGAAGAAAGTATAAGATGAATGTCTCTCGTAACTATGCATGGGTTCTTGAATCCATGATTAGAGGTGTCAAGATTAGATTATGTGCCCTAGGCACAACTAATGATGGTGATGACTCATTGAAACATTGTATAGTAGGAGATTGTTGAAGGACTAGAACCAAAGATATCAAGAACAATAATTGTTGTGGAACTATGCTCAAAGAGGAAGATCAAGTCCTCATTGCTATTTTCCAAATCTGCAAGGTAGGACTCACAAAACAAATCCTCAAAATTTGTCAAGTACTCATGCTAATGAAATACCTGTAATGTCCCCTATCCCAATTTTCCCTAGAATTTTCCTATTGATCACAAATTGCAACAAATTAAGGTTAGGGTTTCACCTTATTAAATAAATATCTCTTGAATTGGAATCCTATATTCACCACATGAACAATATATGCAAATATGTATATATGCTTGTTAGGGTTAGACAATTTCAATGCATCCATAGATTATCAATCAATACAAACAAGTTTGGGAGAAGGGACATGATGGGTCCGCTTGAAGCCATATGCCAACCCTATGAGGTTGTATACCATAACTCTTCCCCTTAGTGACTTGTACCTGCTTTTGCCATCAAGGCCATGACTCCTAGAAGACACTTGCCATCTTGAGGAATTGGGTGGGGGTCGTAAGTGGGCTTTACGGGCTCTTTGCATAGCGTCCTTAGCATATCTACCACTCCACCCCAAGCCCATCCTACAAGATGGGTTTCAGACAATCAAGCAAATCATATATTCTATCACAAGAAATCATTCATTAAATATTCTTATTATCATATAGGCAATATGCATACATGTGCAAGCAATGATTTGAAGAAAATACACTTGGTTATATTGATGTATTTGATAATAGCAACCTGTTGTGATACACGGGTCTAAGTCTCTTTGTCTTCTTGATCTGTATGCTCCTCCCCTTGATCGATATGTTCTCAATACTTAGAAATATTGCTTAAAGAGAAACCAATAGATTAGTTTCAATTGAATAATGATTAATAATTGTTGTAAGCATCATTATTGCCTAATCATATATAATCTATCTAATTATATTTTTATATGAATATATATATAAATATATATTAGAGATATACATATTTCTATAATTATATATTCTTGCAACAATGTATTTATCTGATGATCTGTGCTGCTATATTCAGATAATGTATCTATTTCTGTCCTTATTCATTGTTATATATCTGTGGTTAAAGCTTATTATTCTCCTCCCTAATTTGATAGCCTTCACTTTTCATTTCCTTTATTCTGATTTTCTTTCTATTATCTCTGTCATTTACCTTCATAAATTCTCCTGCCGTCTTTGGGGAATTTGATATCTTTAATATATCTTTTGATGTAAGAAGTTGTGTCCATTCAAATGGGGATGGTCATGTCCCTTAGTTTCTGAGTTTACTAATAACACTATAATCGCTGCTTTACCAAATTGGTGCTTCTCCATAAATAAATATTATATATTTAATTGCTGCCTTGTTAACCCTGAATCTAATTGCTGCTTCTAATCTATTTGCAGCCCTTAATAATGTCATCATTGCTCCTTATGAATTGTTAGCATATACTAATCTTTGCTTCTTTATTAATTAATATCTTTGCTCCCCAACTATATTTTCCGCCTTTTAGTAATGGAAAATTGTCTTATATTAATTGGTGGTGTATATATTAAATCGCTGCCTTCTTCCTTTTATTAGGGATTTTTTGTCTTATGTCTAGGTCAGCCTCCTATTGTCTTATTCATAGGAATCAATCAATCACAACCTTTGAGCCCTTTAATTGCTGCTCTTAATAATTTCATTTCTTTACTTTCATTATTAATGTTTGACAATTTTAATCGTTGTCTTTAGAAGGAATATATATTATATTTCCTTATTTTTATATATTTATTAATATTTATAATACTATATTATTATTATTTTAATAATACTAAATTGTTAATATTTGTATTTATGTTTTAATATGTATTGTATTTATGTATTTGCATTTCAATGCTTAGTAATTTTAGTGTTCCATTTTGGGGACATGACAGTCCACCCCACCTAAGATTGCTTATCCTCAAGTAATCATACGATATTAGCTTTAGTTATAGGAATTGGAAATTCTTAACCAAGTGATGGTTGTTTTGGTTATGTTTGACCCTATGTCCTTGGGGAGTAACTATGTAATATCCGCTTAAGTTTTTTTTTTGAAAAAATATTAGCACAATTCACCACTGATTAGCGTTAGCTCCAAATATAAACCAGCAAGAATAGTAACCCTTTACCTTTTGACCACCAAGATCCAAATGTGGGTGAGGTGAGAGAATACAGTGCCGAGGATCATTAGCAAACTGGAATGTAATTACAATTGAACATAGGTGGCGATCCGGCCATAGAATGAAAGGAAATTACAAACTCAACCACTTATTAAGTGGGAGTGAAGATATTAACAATTAACAAGGCAGCAAGCCAGCCATGAATCCACACTTCCACTTATTCAGCGGGGGGGAATCTAAACATTATGTGCTAAAAGTAAAATAATGACTCGAACACTTTTTCAGTGGGAGTAAATACAAAATATAAAGTGCAGATTTAAATAATAGCTGTTAGTACTACTAATTAGCTTAACAAATATGAAGTTTCAGCTGCACAAAACATAAAGATATACTTCCAAAAGCTACAATGAGTTAGAGAATGACCTCTAATTGATACAACATGTGAATGCTATGGAAATTAGGCTCAAATCAGTAGTATAACAGAAAATAATTAGGTCTGATCAGAAACAGTTAATATAGAAAATAAGATCGACAAGATAGAGTTTCACCGAAATGCTCACAACTTGGTCAATCGGAGTCCGATTGACATGAAATTTGATGCAAACTGAAGGAGATATCAAGGTGTCCAAGTAGCAGCAAGAAGACACCCTTTTTTCGGCATGAATCCCAATGCAGCCAACAAGAGTTTGTATGGCCTCTAGGAAGGGTCAACCTCTTAAAAATCAGATCCTCAGCAATAAAATCTGAAACTTAGTGAAAATGGGCACTCTACATAGTGAAACAGCATGAGCTAGTACCTAGAACCATAGTTAGCAAGGAACTCAGCTTCGCGAGTTTTCCAAAACTCTGAAGTTTTTTAGTTTAACTCGCGAGGGGCCCGAGTTTTTCCGAGTTTTCAAAAACTGGCTTTTGCCGAAGTTTTTTGAAAAAACTCATTTTGCAAAAAAAAAGAAAAAAAAAAATTCGAGTTTTTAGTTTTTGGTGAGTTTTAAAAAACTCTCCAATTTTTTTGGCAAGTTTTTCTTTGGGGCGAGTCTTCCAACTATGCCTAGAACCAAACAAAAATCAGTGGCAAAGCTACGAGTAGAAGTTTGCTTCAGCCATACAAATCAGCAGCAATACAAATAGATTATACATCAGCAATCTGTTTGTAATAATTCTGAAATTGAGCTCTATTCGCACTCTTGAGTGAAGCATAGTCTTCAATAGACCAGCTAGGTACTATCTTTCAAGTACTAAGACTAGTATGGATTGAGCTAGGTGGTAATCATTCCTTGAAGCAGTTTTGAATTCAATTCAACAACATAACATTATCATAATTACCAAAAGATATGAATGAAGGAGCAAGACATTAATAAATAGAGTCTTCATTGGCATTCGAAACAAATCTGTAACTTCCAAGAAGAAACGAAACCATTTCAACTTCCAAAAGGGATGCCACCTTTTTTGAAAGAAGTGAATTATTAATTGAACACTTTATTCCTCATCTTGGGCGTCCAAAATAAAGTAGCAATTAAAACCACTTTAAAAAATATTAATATCCTCAAATTATACGTCCACTTAAGAAGCCCCTCTTTAAAAACAACTTGAAGTTAATCACCTAGGCACGGGGTCCAAAAAGAAACACTAAAATATGACTAAGTTATTAAAACTTAACTCCAAGAGGAAAGATGAAGCCAACGCCCCAAACTGCACTACTTCACTGCCAAAAATAGAATGATGGACTGGTATGACTATGCTACTGCTAGGATCACACTGTCATAAATAGAACTTACCAAAAATAGAAAACTATTATAAATAGTAAGTGTTTGCAAACTTCATTTGAACATCAACTGAGCCGTTATCATGACTTACTAAAAACAGTGTCTGGAAAGGTTGATAGAATCAGATGCATGTTATACCTTACTGGAGTTCTCTGAAAACCTAGAAAAACCCATAAACCTTTTCTGCATGCAAAGTATTAGATAGAAATGCATGTCATTTTCATATCATGCATGTTACTGTAAATGTCCCCAATTTAGCCCTACACTCTTCGTTTGGATTTAGCCTATTTCCAGAAACTCATAGGCTAAAGCAGAAATTAAAATTAGGGTTTCCACTTCAGAGGAGGTTTTGAGGTCTTGCATGCGAGAGTTTCTAACACATGTTTGGTGAAACTTTCTTGGTTTTTGGAGAGCTTGGCAATGAGGTAACATGCATGACAGGATATTGACTTGCGTTCTCGGCTGCTTTTTGGAGGTTTGCATGTTGGAGTTTTCCAATTGGGCTTCTGGATTCCTTCTAGGTTTTCAGAGAGCTTCGCGATGGTGTGACATGCAACTGAATCAGATGACTTTTTCGAACTTACTATTTTTAGTAAGTTGCGACGGCTACTCAAAATGTGGAGAAAATGAGTTTGGAACAATTTACTATTTTTAGTAGTATGCTATTTTTAGTAAGTACTATTTCTGGCAGTGCTATTTTTAGCAGCAGTTCAGCAGTTCAGTGCAATGGCTATTTCTGGCAGGTCAGCTTGAGCAGTGGTCTCCAGCATTTGAGGTGATTATTTTGGCAAGTTTGATATTTGATGAAAAATAATGTTTTAAGTGAAAAATATTTGGCTAAGGCATGGAGGACGATTTGGAGAGATAAGTGATTTTTATAATGTTTATTAATTAAACATTTTTGGAGGCCTTATTTTATGAATTAATATTTAAGTGAAATATGTGCTAAGGCAAAAGGGGACGCCTAGCTTGGAGACATTTGAGTTTAATTAAATATTTCACTTAAATCTTTTAGTGAAATATTTGCAAGTTATAGAATATTTCACTTAAGTCTATCTTGGATGCCTTTTGGTGATATATTTGCATTTTATTAAATTATATTTCCACATATGGGTGGGAAATGAAATGCAAATGAAATTTGGAGAAAAGGTGAAAAGTGAATTTCATTTAGGCACCCTAATTGGAGGGAAAAGAAGATTTGAGTTTGGAGACAGAAAAGTTATAAATAAGAGACTTGGCCTTCAATTGGATTATCTATTGTTGCTTATTATATTGTTATACTGTTGAAATACTTTCAGAGCTTGCTTCGAGGAATGCATACCTCCTAGTTCTTTCTCTTGGTTTCGTGCTTGAAAGATAGCACCTAGCTGAGTTTCCAGAGACTGCTTCTCATCCAGACTAGCAGACAGAGCATCAAGGTTGAAGATTCTAGAGATTTGTTAGTTTTGCATTTGCTGGTTAGGGTTTTGCTGAAATAGAAATCTGCTCACAAGTCCATGCATGATTTTTTAGTGGTTTTGGGTATTGGCCCTATGCTTTAGTCTACCTTGGGCACCCCTCCTTGCAAGTTTTCAGATTTTTTAGAGGTGTCTCGAATTTTATCTTGCTAGTAGAACATTTATGGAGGTCGTACCTTCTTTGAGGTTGCATTGGAAAGCGTGCATAAATAAATCACTACTATTTGGAGGAGTTTCTTGGCTTGGTCTTGGTTGCTCAACTCCTAGCTCTCATTTGCATTCAGTTCCACGTCATTCGGAGGTGTTTTGACGAAGTTATGAGCATTTTAGTGATTCTAGGGCTTGCTGGTATGAATTTTCTGATTGCTGCAATTTTATATCAGACCTGATATTTTAGTCCGTTTTGCTATATTTCATATGTTGGATAGCTTGTACTTGTTTGGAGTTCATTTCCTAACATTTTGGAGATCATTGGTTATCTATATCTCATTGTATTTGCAGATTGTTCATCATATTGTAACGCTGAATTAGTAGTACTGATCAGCTCTTTTACTTTCTGCACTTTACATTTTGTATCCCCACTTTAGTGGAAGAGGATGGCTATGCCGCCTATTTAATTTCAGTTAGTAGCCTTAGGGACCCTCTGACCATATGCTCGCCATCTCTCGGCGCATTCTTGGTTAGAGTTACTTTAGCTCAGCATGCACAAGATCCTCTGACCATATGCTCGTCTATCCTAGACGCATTCTTGGTTAGAGTTCATTTCCAGTTATGCATTGTATCAGATCCTCTGACCATACGTTCGTCCATCTTGGACACATTCTTGGTTAGAGTTATTTCCGCATCGTTTGGGTTTTCCAGCTAACCTTAACGGGTGCGTGTTGCATTGTAATTGTTATTGAAAAATTAAAAAAAATTGGTCCGATTCATTACAAGACCTTATGGCGTTTAGATGTTATTGCAGTCATACTTCCTTATTTATTTGTGATTATTTAATGGCAACATATCTCTAAGATGGCCGACCTCCTTTGTAATTATTTATTGTAATTAATATTTATTGAAGAGGCACGAATTTCTATAGAGGCCGACCTCTCTTGATAGTGATCTATATTATTTGTAATTACATTTTATGAAGGCCGACCTTGCACTTGAAGAGGTGCGACCTCTCCACCATCATGTATATATACAAGCTCATTTCATTCCATTCATCATCAAGCAAGTTCGAAGTATTTTCTCTTCTCTCAAGTGCAAATTACCAAGAGCAAATTGTGAATCCATCAGCTGCAAGGTTGTAAGGTTATCAAGAGCAGATTGCGAATTCTTCAAGAGCAGATTTGAGTTGAAAGCAAGTGCAGATTGAAGGGCAGACTATTAGTGTGTGCTACAGCCATTGCTGGTGCTGTTTATTGGCCTTGTGTGTGGCCTCATTGTAAAGATACTTGTTGCCATTGCTCATATATATAAGAGTTATATTTGTTGCTGGGTTTTTCTCCCTCAAGAGGAGGGTTTTCCCAGGGTATCTGCTGTGTTATTGTGTCTGATTTTGAATTAATTTTCTGAGCATTAAATCTGATCATAAAAACTAACAATGCAAAGGGTCCATTCAAACTCTCTAAATCTTTTTTGTAATATGCAATAGCTTTAGAAAACATACTAAAAAGAAAATTCATGGGGGAGTAGAGTTTGGCTGTGTCATTTGTGCAATAAAGATTTCAGAGACAACTACACTGGGGTATCTAGTCACCTTTTGGGCATTATTGCAATTAAGGTTCATGAAAAGATAGCCATAGCTAAGTAGGTAGAGGTAAATAGATCATTTATGGAGAGCAAAGAAAGATCTAAGGGTGTGCCAATAGAGTTTGCACAATTTGTTGTGCCATCTATAGTTGCTAGTGGTGAGGCTTTTACAAGAGGAAAGCAGAAGAGTAGCAAGAGGTCAGGGACAATTGTAGGGATATTGAATGTACAATCATGGAAAGTAGTAGATACTTTAGTTGCCAATTATTTCTTTGCTTTGCCATCACATTTCATGTGGCATGGTCTCCCTATTTCAAATAAATTTTAAAAGATTCAAATGCCATTGGTTTGTCATATGCTTCCCCAAAGAACATAAACTACACACCAACCTCTTTGATAAAGAGTATTCTAATGTTAGTTTGTTGGTGGACATGAAGCAAACTTGGCTAAGGATGGGCTGCTCTATTATCATGGATGGTAGGACCAATATTAGACATTAACCACTCAGCAATATCATAGGCACGTGTGTAGGGAATTTTTTATTTTTCTAGAGCTATTGACTATTCAAGGAAGCACAAGGATTGTAATAACCACCCTCAATTTTTTTTTTTTTTTTTGACAATATGAAACACAACATGAAGCCAAACAGAATGTTATTTCTGCTGTTACAAGAGCTAATAAGATTACAATGCTGTTTACAAGTGCTGATACAATGACACTTAATATAATGCACTTCTCACATTTGTCCACCGTACAAAATCCAACTCCCAGCAGGAAATGAGGATGATTTACCTTGAAATGATGGTCTGGACTCTTGATGATGGCATGCAGGTCTGAAGCAGACTGTGAACATAGTGTAATGAACAAAACAACTAGGGATAATTCCCAGCTAACTCACCCACGTCATAGCCAACACACCCAATATTGCTGAAGGCAGTTTAACTCTGATAACACCCTACATTCACCCCAAAAGCATCATAGCCCTGTTAATATCAGTTGCAGGTCTGAAAATGATCAACAGTAGTCCAATCAGCAGGTATAATTGGTTTTATGGCCCCCATAATCTCATCTGAATCACCAAAATCCACCTCAAAATTGTTTAAAAACCTTCTCAGATGTCTTGCCGCCACTGACCAGCAAGGAAAGACCATCAAACATGCAACGATATGACCCTGGGTTCTCATGCCCAGCAGAGGACAACTTGGTACAGCCTGGTATAGGTACAGTCAGCAAACAAAGGCACCAAAAAATGCTTAAAGTGTACAGCCAGCAAATAACCTAGTCCTTTCAGGTCTGAGCACAATGTTAAAACACCTCCAAATTCACCTGGTTCACAGAACTCCATAGTACGGCCCAGTCTGGACAAGCAACGGTATGGCCAGCAGGGTCTTTTTTCCATTCGCTCAAAATACAAATTCCAACCAACCCTACAAAAAGATTGAAAACCACACTTCAAAATTTGCAAATCTAAAACACATACAAACACCTTCATATTGAAACCTCAAATCTGGAAAAACTCTGAAGAATAATGGTGATTCTTGAGTAGAACCACTCAAATCTAGCCAGAGATTATTTTTTCAAATCTGAAACTAGAAATCCAATGAGGGTTTTCATTCTCAAAAGATTAAGGAAGAATGGGTAAGTTCGATTTGGCAGCATAATAATATGTCTAATCTTCAGCATATGAGCAAATGAGACCCCTCAACCTCCTTTTATAACTTTGGAGGGAAAAAAATTTGTTTGAAAATATAAAATAATTCATTTTCCCACCCAAAGGCCCTTTTTGAATAATAATATGACTTTTCCTGTGCAAGTCCCCCTCACTTTCCCTAGGCATCCACTTTTGAGTGGACATTAGCAACTTCAATAAAATATAACACTTTAACATTAAACATTAGAAACTTATATGTATATCTTAAATACTCCATTCGAGTTGCAAAAAGCATTGCCAAGGCTTCAAAATTTAATTTTGATCATGGCATGATGTAATTGAAGCAGTGGGATGATGACAAGTGCCAACTCGAAGACTTACTAAAAATAGACATACTCTCCAAGAGGTTTGGAGAACACCCCAGGAGCTCGAAAATGCTTCTAAAAGCGTCACTGCAATCCATAACACCAACTAAGCTCAATGCCATCAATGAAAACCAAGAAAAACTAAACTTATGCTTTCCAAGATCTTCGGAATCATCTTACCAATAAAGGAGGGAACATTACAAGGATAGAATAGAGGAGGTTGAGGCCTCAAATATTGTTTAGTATTAAAATGGTAGAGCAAACACACAGATTAAACCATTGTTGCATGAGAATATTAAAAACATAAAATATTATTTGATTGAATTCTCTAGGATGATTTTTACATAGCATAAAATGGGATTTATAAAAGCCATAAAATACCTCCTACTTATCAATTGTTGAGCTAAAGGGGCTCTATAATGAATGGTTCATAAGATACAACATTTGTTGAAGGTTTTTCAAATGGGGTTGCAAGCTAAGTGGGCTTAACCTTGAGGAAAACTCTATGGTTAAGCGCGCTTCAGTTGTACTTAGATGGGTGACCTCCTAGGAAGGCCCAACGCTTCACCTCTATGAGCATCACCTAGATGCAATGAGTGCTAAGTGGATCATTCTTTATCATGAGAGATGGGTTCTTGTGAACCACTACTCATGAACATGGGTCAATGAGTTTGACTCGTAAAACTACATAGTTAAATCCTGATAGCAATATCATAATTTGACACGTGGAAAATACCTCCTACTTATCAATTGATGAGCTAAAGTGTAATGTCCCCATTTTCGTAGCTTTCTTAGTATGATTTCTTAGCCTTATTCTCCGAAGGCTAAGTGGTGAAATAAGGAGAAAAATAATTAAATTAATTATTTATTAAGTCATCAAATAAATTAAAATTAAAAGGTGACTTTATAATTAATTAATTTAATTAAAATGACTAAATAAAATATTATTTCATAAAGTCACTAAAATAATAATATATCTTTTATCCCACATTGGCAAGGAAAGTGTTTGAGCTCTCATAAGAAAGTATAAAAAAGATATCAAGGGCTCATTTGAAATCATCCAGATTTGAATATTGATAATTGATAATTTCAGTTGTGGAGCCAAGGGTTTCTGCAGTTTCATCTATTAACCTTTGGAAACGAAAACTTCCATTGATTGCATAACTGAGGTGGTGAAATATCCTCCGAAGGGTTGCTGATTGGAGAGGATAAATCAGTCCTTTCACTTGTGCTGAAATTGTGGCCAAAGGCCAATATTGTGTTGGTTCGATTGAGGAGTTGTTGCATATCAGCTGTAGTTATTAGTGGAGGTCACTTGCATCGATTGGTAGTATAGAAGACATCAATTTGGAGGAAGATAGAAGTCTGATCACAGGGAACAATGGTCTGATATAAATTTCCAGTCTCATATCTGCAGACTTGAAAGGGCACGATTTCATTCTTGAAGACTTGGGATTGCATCGATTTCCTTCTAGGACCTTGGCACACCATTCCTTGAGATTCATAAATGATATTTGGAGCTTACGGGGGATGAAAGGAGCTGCTCATAATTTATTTCAAGCAATCTGGTCCAGAACAGGGGCCGCACATATAGTAGGTCGATTTCATCATTTTGAAGTGTTTTCTTCAACAACAAGGATTGCTATCATGTCTTCAGCTCATCTACGATTTTTGTATCAGGTTCCTCCAGTCACTTTCTACATAGATATTGCATTTCTAGTATTGTTATCAAGGCAGCCATTTGTACTCAAAGATTGTAGAAGTTGCATATGTTGTAATGCCAAGAGTCTTGGCCTTTAATTAGCTGCATTGTACTAGATTTCATTTCATAATAAGGAGCTATAAGTTGAAGATCGAATATTTGTTGTATTGAGCAAAGTTTGCATCTTAATAATCAGCATATTAGAATGCATGCCAAGTGTTTGTAAAAATGTTACTTGGTTGTAGGTGCATATTTCCTATGTAGATGTTCATGTATTTGCATTCTAAAAGACAAAAGAATTGCATTATCATTCTAGATCATTGTCTAGATATTGAAGAGTTGTTTTGCAAGCAATTAAACTTATTTGTAAGCCCATTTGAAGACAGATAAACAAACTGAAAACTCAGAAACAGTTAGTTGAGAGTTTGCAAGAGATGTGTTTGACAATATTCCTTGAAGTGAACTTAGATCAGATTGTGTAAGCAAATTCAAGAGTGGTTTAAGAAGTGTAATACATTGACATTTTGGTCTATTCCCTCTCCTTTAGGTGAAAAACCCTAAAGTGTTAGAAGGTTATAGTAACCAAGATCTTTGTTTTGCATTTTGGTAACCCTTATGAATATTCCTTGAGGGCAAAAACTTAGATCAAAAGTAGCAAGGGATATTACAGTGGTATCAGAGCTTTGATCCTGCAATTGTGAAAGGTTGAAGATCACATGAGAAGTCATCATAGATACTACACTCGAAGAAGAGCAGAACAAGAAGAGAATTGGCAAGAAGATAACCCATTTGAGGACAGGCCATTAGAAGAAATGGGTGATAGAGCAGATGATGATCTACAAATAAATGAGAGAAATAATGAAGAGAATCATAGAATAGTAATGGGAAAGAACGAGCTAGAGGAGAAAGTCCTGAATCAGAATTTAGAAGAAGAATTGATAATTTGATGGATATGATGTCCGAACTCTTGGGGTCTATGAGACAAGCCATTCCACAATAGAGGATAATTCAGATAGGGCAGACTAGTGGCACTTCAAGGACATAGCAGCCATCAGTTCAGCAACATGTGTCATCTAGCATGTCAGAGCGTAGGCCTGGACAACCTACTTTCATTCCTAGGGAGACCCCTCCAGTCCAGCAGACAGAACAACAACTTGAGTTTCAGGCACCCCGTGGCATGTCAGTAGCAGATGTGACCAAACATTATGTCAAATATATGACACTTGCCCCTGAGATTCGGCAGGTCTTGTTTGTTCATGAGTTCTTGGATGTGAAGAAACCGAAAGGAGGAGGTAGGATTGAGCACAAAACACCCCAGCAGTAACCACCACAATAGAATAGGGATCTCCAACAAGCTGTAAACAAGATTACATTGCCCCATTTTGATGGCACCAATAAATGTTTAGCCAGGTCATGGGTTCAGAAGCTTGACAACTATTTATCTTTGAGGCCTATGTAGGAGGATGAGGCCATCAAATTTTCTACCTTGTATTTGGATGGTGTGGCACACGATTGGTGGTATCATGGTATGTACACCTTGTAGCATCATTTGGTTACTACCTACCGGAGTTTATTGATAGCTCATCGCTTTTCTTGATAAAAAAGACCCTAACTCTATTTCGAGAGCTTGCCAACCGAGACAAGAGGGTAGTTTGGAGCATAGTTTGCGGGATTCTACGACTGGCCATACGGGCGAGTCCCTACTCCCCTCGAGCTCGGCCACGACTCTGTCGAGTCCAGGGCGAAGTCCTTGGTCGGGACTCGAACCGACTCAGACTCCTACCGAACCTATAGCTGACCGAGTCTTGTTCCGTGACTCATACCGAAGTCTCAAAACGTTAAAACCCATGATTTTTTTGCTTTTTTTTTTCATTTTTTGACTGTCACTCTTGAAAACCAGGTTTGCAAATTGCTGTGGGATTGATAGAAGAAGGGAGAACGAACCAAAAAGGTCAAAATCGAGCAAGGTAAGTGATCTAACACTGCTTTTTGTTTGTTTTCTTCAATTTTTTTGCATTCAAAATTTAAAAAATCAAGAAAAATAAGGGGAAATGCTGCCAAATTTTTTTCTCTTTTCCTTAATAGCCTAATTCTTATTCTTTCTACTTTCTAGCTTGGTTTTGCATCTTTTTTCTTTTGCAAATGTTTGAAACTTTGAAATTTTGAATCACATTTATTTGCTGTTTTTTTGCAAACCCTAGCTGATTTTTCTTTTCATTTTGAACTTGAAACAGCAATGTCGTCTTCAAATCCAAAGGGAGTAAAAAAAGACCCTGCATGGAAGTATGCAATTCCAGGAAATAAAAAAGGTGAATTGACATGTCATGAATGCAACAAATGGATGACAGGAGGAATAAACAGATTAAAATACCACCTTGCTAGAATCCCTGGTCAAAATGTGGAGGGATGCAAGAATACCACTCCTGAGATCATTAGAGAGATGAAGGCCCTTCTTGCTGAATATGAGCTTAAGAAAGAGGAAAGACAAAAAACAAAAGATGCCCTAACATCAGCGATGAGTGGATCTCAATCCCAATCTGCACCCTCTAAGCCCCATGGTGTTGCAAGTCCAAGCTTCCGTGCTCCACATTCATCTTTTGGGGAGAGTCCTGATGGTTCTTTTTCTACTGCTAGTCAGGGTCCTTCATCAGGACCAAATTATTTTGTTCCACGTAATGTTCCAGGAGCACAACCTTCACTTGAAGGTACAGGTTGGAATAAAGAAAAGCATCAAGAAGCTAGGATGGCTGCTGCAAACTTTTGGTATTACAATAATCTACCTTTCAATGTTGCAAACAACCCATATTGGGAAGGTTTGGTGAATGCCCTTACAGTTGCAGGAAAGGGGTTTAAGACTCCATCATCTAAAGATTTGAGTGGGCCATTGCTAGAGGAAGCCGTAAAGAATACACAGTTTGTGGTTGATGAGCAAAAAAAATTTTGGCGAAGAAAAGGTTGCAGCATTTTATCTGATGGGTGGACAGATGGACGAAATAGAACTCTCCTTAACTTTTTAGTGGCCTCTAATGGTGGATTGGTGTTTGTAAAATCAATAGATGCCTCCCATGAAGTTAAAAATGCTGAGACTTTATGCAATCTATTAGATGGGGTGGTCCAGGAGGTTGGAGTTGATAATGCTGTCCAAATCATCACGGACAACGCAGCTGCATATGTAGCTGCAGGTAGACTACTTATGGAGAGGTATCCCACAATTGCATGGTCTCCATGTGCTGCACATTGCTTAGACCTATTGCTAGAGGACATTGGGAAGATTTCATGGGTCAAAAGTGTGGTTGAAGATGCAAAGAGTGTTACAAAATTTATCTACAACCATACTTGGGTGCTTTCTTTGATGAGGAAATTTACAAATGGCAAGGACCTTGTGCGACCTGGAGTGACACGATTTGTTAGCCACTTCCTCACATTGCAAAGCATTCTTGGTGCCATTAATCATCTCAAACAAATGTTCGTGTCTGATGCTTGGAAGGAGTCCTCATTTTCCAATAGACCTGAAGGGGAGAGGATTGTTGCCATAGTTTTTGATGAGACATTCATCAAAAATGGAGAGGAGTTGATGGGGGTAAGTAGCAATCACACAAAAATAAATTATACATGATAATCTATTCGCTGTTTTTTTTTTTTGAGGGGTTAATTTTGTTATGATTTAACATTTGTTTTCATTTTTTTAGGTGACAGAACCTTTGGTGAGGGTTCTTCGTATGGTGGATGGAGATGGCATGCCAATGGGGTTCATCTATGAGGCCATGAATAGGGCCAAAGAGGCCATATCACGTTACTATGGCGGAAACAAAAAGAAATATGAAATCATATGGCGCATCATTGATCGGAGATGGACACACCAACTCCACCAGCCGATCCATGCCTTTGCCTACTTCTTGAATCCGAAGTTCTACTTCTCGGACACATTTAAGGCGGATGAGGAGGTCATGGAAGGTCTTGTCATATGCATTGATAGGATGGTGCCTGATCCTGAGCTGAGAGATAAAGTGCTTGATGAGTTGGAGGTGAGATGTGTTACATCTTATTTATGAATTTGCAATGTTGAGCCTTGACTATCTATGAATTTTCTATATTTGATTTACTTTTTCTTTTATCTATTCAAGGTCTACAAAGGTGCAGGGGGGAGACTCTTTTCCTCCCAACAAGCAATTGAAAGGAGAGGAAAACAACAACCAGGTAAAAAATGAAATTAGAAACTTGATTCTTACATATAGATTGTTTAAAGTTTTAAACTTTACTTTATTCTTATTTCTTAATACTTATATTTTTTAAACATGTTTTTGTAGATCTATGGTGGGAGAACGATGGTGCTAGCACACCAAATCTTCAAAAGCTAGCCATACGTGTCTTGTCACAGCCATGCAGTGCTTCTGGGTGTGAACGGAATTGGAGTTTATTTGAGAACATTCACACAAAGAAGAGGAATAGGTTGACTCAGCAGCGCCTAAATGATTTAGTTTTTGTTCGATACAACCTTCGCCTTCAAACTAGAAAGGTGGAGGGTGTTTCACATGAGTCCATCGACTTGGATGACATTGATCCATATGGTGAATGGACTATTGATGAACAAAATGATGAGGCTGATGTCTTCCTTACTGATGAGGATCTTGCTGAATTAGAGAGAGCAGCAGCAGCAGAAGAAGAAGCAGCAAGATTGGATGCTATGGAGGACGATGAAGACACATTCGAATATCATGTTTCCCCTTCTCGATCTCCTAGTCCTCGTTTGGATACTATAGCACGGGCACCTTCTAGTTCTAGGCCTCCAAAATTGAGTACCATTGGGAGGGGAAAAAGGAAGATGTAGATTATATGTAGTTGTTAATGTTTTCCTCTTTTTGACATGATTATATGTAAACATTTATAAATTTATGATGCTGTTCTACATTGAAACTATGAGTATTTGATGACTATGAATGATGAAATTTCAATTATTGAGTATTTGATGATCATATGACATGTGTAATCTTTGAATTATAAGTGTTTGATAATCAAATTAGGCTCTTATGTTCTCTAAATGCATTAATTTGTTCTTGTTTTTTGTAAAACTGCGGTTTTTTTTTTTTGCCGAGTCCTTGCCGAGTCTTTTCCTGAAGTCCGCGTCGTAGTCCTAGTCCGAAGTCATATTTTGGCTTTAGTCCGGCGGGCTGAGTCCGAAGTTTCCAACTATGGTTTGGAGACATAAGTGAATTCCAAAGGCTTTCTGTCATGGTGACAGGGATTTCTGAGAGGAGGTTGGTTATATTGTTCATAGAGGGATTGTATGATCCAATGAGAGGATGGATCAAAGCTTTTGATCCCCCCACTTTACAGGAGGCTATGCGAAAGGATCGTAGCATGGAGACAGCAACACCTCGTAGCAAGTTCTCCTATGGTTCATCTTCTTCAAAAGATAACAAAGCATTCTCTAAGAAGAAGAAGGACAAACCCAACAAAAGGGAGAAGAGTGCAGCACCCTTGGATCGAGAAACTCTTAACGATTTAAGGAAGAAGAAGCTTTGTTTCTATTGCAAGGGGCCCTATGATGCAAACCATGACTATCCCTTGAGACCTAAAGGCAAAGCTAATAGAGCAATGTGGGCATACTATGAGGATTCTGAGTCTGAGAAATCAAACCAGCAATCTGATTCGAAGGATTTAGGCACTAATCATGATGAAGAGAAGCTTGGTAGTGAGGGAGAACATGAAAGGGGAGCAAGGCGACATGATGCACACATCACCAACATCCAGTGGGAAGGATCGTTTAGGATGCGTGGAGTTTTAGCTGGGCAGAAATTCATCACTCTTCTTGACACTGGAGCTACACATAATTTTAGTGATGCCAGATTGGTTGAAAGGCGTGGGATTAGGACATAAGAGTTTGAGGGAATAAGAGTTAAGGTTGTAGATGGATACACCCTCAAATGCGAGAGGATGATTTCAGATTTACCCATGCGTGTGAACAATTATGAATTTAAGACCGATTTCTATGTGGTGAATATGGGAGATACAGATATGGTTCTTGGCATGAGATGGTTGCATGATGTTGGGAAATTCACTCTTGACCTCAAGGAGATGGAGATGACATTCCAGGTAGATGGGAAAACTCACATCCTTAAGGCAATCCGAGACTCTAGTTTCAGGATCTCATTCAGGAGGATGGAGAGACTCATAAGACATGATATGGTTGAGTGGGCAGTTGAATGTGTGTCGATGCCTACACAGGGAGAATAGCAGAAGCCTGATTACCATCCAAACATTCAGGAGTTGAGGATTAAGCATACGAAGGTATTTAGCAGCATTCCACCTGGTAGACCTCTAGACAAAGGGATTGAGCATATCATTGAGTTGGAGGAGGGTGCCAAGCCTGTGATAGTCACACTTTATAGGCATCCCAAGCGACTCAAAAATGAAATTGAGAAAACGATTTAGGAGTTGCTTGGTATGGGGCACATCAGGCCTAGTAAGTCACCTTGTGCTTCATCCATGGTTTTGGTCAAGAAGAAGGATGGTACTTTGCAGATGTGTATAGACTATAGGTTATTGAATAAGATGACTATCAAAAATAGATATCCCATACCCAGGATTGATGAGCTAATAGACGAACTACATGGTGCCTGGTATTTTTCAAAGATAGACTTAAGATCAGGGTATCATCAGATTCGGGTTAGGGAGTAGGACATTGAGAAGACAGCTTTCAGGTGTCATTATGGGCATTTTGAGTTTGTGGTTATGCCATTTGGGCTAACCAATGCACCTGCGACATTTCAGTCCACGATGAATAGTCTTCCATTCACAGCTGAGGCGGTTTGTGCTAGTATTCTTCAATGATATCTTGGTGTACAACAAAACATGGGAGGATCACATTGCTCATCTTGACACAGTTTTGGGAATTCTTGGTGAGGAGTCCTTGTACGCCAAGGAATCCAAGTGTGATTTGGGTATGACAGAATTATTGTATCTTGGCCACATCATCAGTGCAGAGGGAGTAGACATGGATCCTGAGAAGATCAGGGCTATCATTGAGTGGCCTAGACTAGAGAATCTCACTCAGCTTAGAGGGTTTTTGGGGCTATGTGGCTTCTACTGCAGATTTGTTAATGGGTATTTGCAGCATGTGGCACCACTCATAGACTTGACAAAGAAAGGGGCGTTCGTTTGGACTCCGGAGGCACAAGATTGCTTTGAGATGTTCAAGATAATCATGACTTCTTGCCCAATGCTTGCATTGCTAGATTTTTCTAAACCCTTTGAGCTACAGTGTGATGCTTCAGGAGAGGGGATAGGAGCAGTCCTCATGCAGGACAAACATCCGATTGCTTTTGAGAGTCAAAAACTCTGAGGTCCAGAGAGGGGTTACAACATATATGATAAGGAGATGTTGGCCATTATGCATGCATTGGCCAAGTTTAGGCAGTATTTAGTGGGCAGTAAGTTTGTAGTGAAGAGAGACCATAACAGCTTGAGACACTTCCTTGGGCAGCAGGACCTTAATGATCGTCAGCAGAAGTGGGTGAGCAAGTTGCAATCATATGACTTTGACATTTCCTTTGTCAAAGGGACACAAAATGTAGTTGCTGATGCTTTATCTTGTCGCCCACATTTGAGCTCCATGGTTGGAATTGCGCAGAATTGGAGGCATCTGATCGTGGCAGAGTATGCCAAGGACAGTTGGGCTTCAAGAATTGTTGAGGGGTCAGTGCAGGATGACAGATACACGGTTGTAAATGATCTTGTCATTTACAAGGGGAGAATCTATTTGACCCCAGGATTGGAGATGAAGAACACAATATTGAGGACCTTTCATGATACTCCCATGGCAAGACATCTCGGATATTTCAATACCTACAAACATATGCAGGAGAGATTCACCTGGAAGGGCCTTAAATCTGATGTTCTTCAATATGTCAGAGTGTAATGTCCCTATTTTAGCCATATGCCCTTTTGTGTCTGATAGCCTATTTCTAGAAGCCCGTAGGCTAGTTAGAAGCTAAATTTAGGGTTTCCACTTTCATAGGAGGTTTTGAAGGCTTGCATGCAAGTTTTTCTGATGCATGTCTGGGGGAGCTTTCTGCATTTTTGGAGAGCTTCGTGATGAGGTAACATGCATGAGAGGATATTGACTTGCATTCTCGGCTACTTTTGGAGGCTTGCATGTTAGAGTTTTTCAGTTTGGATTATGGATTCCTTTTGGGTTTTCAGAGAGCTTCACGATGGTGTGACATGCAATTGAATCAGAGAACTTTTCCGGACTTACTATTTTTAGTAAGTTGCGACGGCTGCTCAAAATGTGAAGAAAATGAGTTTGGAACAACTTACTATTTTTAGTAAGTACTATTTCTGGCAGTGCTATTTTTAGCAGCAGTTCAGTGCAGTGGCTATTTCTGGCAGGTCAACTTGAGCAGTGGTCTCTAGCATTTGAGGTGATTATTTTGGCAAGTTTGATAT
>VDFB02052127.1:0-18538 GCA_007258455.2 Sequoia sempervirens | reverse complement strand
CATCAAAGAAAAGTTGATCAGACTCATTCTTGTGCATACCATGCAAAAACTCATATAATTTTTCATGCTCAAATGATTGTGATTGCACATCATATTCATCTTTGATGCCATTATTAGCATCCATATAGAAACTCTCAAAAGAAGACTCATAAAAGTTCAGAAATATCTGATCCTTAAGGTCATTATAGGAGTCCTTCCAATTCTGATTACTGTTGTCATAAGTTTCATAATTATTTTTAGTCTCTACCATGATGTTCTGAAACTCATAAATTTCACCAAATAATGGAGTTTTAGATTCACTACCGTATTTATTGTGACTTTCAAGTGGCCTCATATCTTTCTGTTCATCATTACTCACCTCCTTCTCATGAGTATATTCAGTGACAACCATATGCTTCTTATATAAGCCATTTTGAACAAGGATGGGTGCAATCAGTTGATCAACCTTAAGGTGTTATTCTTCATTATAGAAACTATGCTTAGTGTCACATGCATTATGCTGACTTGTATCAGATTCAGTATTACAATCATATACAGAATCATCAATAATTGACAAATCTAAGATGTCAATCTCATCAGCCTCATTATCTTTTTCACAAAATGAGATAACATTTCCACCATCGGAAAATGTCTCATCCCCATACAATGGATTTGCAAGGTGATGAGAACTTTCTTCAACTTCTACAGGGAAGAACATTGTATGACTTTCTTCCACTGTTTCATCATACAAGGGATTTGCAAAAATATGAAAATCACTTTCAGATTCACTGTAGTAATCTATTAACTGACCCTCTTCTACTGTCTTATCATACAGCGGGTTTGAGAACTCTTGAAAGCAACTCTCAACTAGACATACCATTTCTATATGTTGATCATAATGAATTTCCTCACTTGTATTAGACACTATCTCTTGTAACAACACACCAGAATGAATCTCATAATCTTCATAGGTAGATTGAGCATCATGGATTTGAGCATATTCATTCTCACCACCAATGAGACTTTCAACATCATCATTATACTCAAGGGTTACAAGTGACCCCAAATATGATTTATACAACTTGTGTATATTGGGACTTAAAACATCACGAGTCTTCTCATGAAATGAAGGCAGACCAGGTGAGTCAAGAACATCATCATCATTGTCAACAAGAGTATCAACATTTGTGTACACATAATCAACATTATTCAGCTTCTTCCCATACTCAAATGTATACATTTCTTCAATGTCAGTATCATCTCTGAACTTTTCACTTGGGCTACTATCACTACAAGGCTGCCCCTGAATTTTTGCTGATGTAACTTCATCATAATTTGCAAACCTCCTTGTTTCCATGTCAATTAATTCTTGGATATGGGCTAGGTTATCAAGAATGCTTGAACGATATTGATCAAGAGTCTGAGACTCATTTTGAAGGGCATTGATAGGAACTATTTGTTGAGGGGCAGGAAACATACATTCACTCGAAACAATTCTTTTAGGAACATACATGTCTGATGGCTGCCCACATGCATTTGAGACCGAAGCATGAGGCATGACTACTGATTGAAACAAATTTACTTTATTCACGTTCATTCCACCATATTATGATTCAAACATTACATTAGGGCATGAATTACCAGTAGTATGAGATGACATAAAATCTAGGGCAGCGAAATGATTTTCATTTTGAGGACCATTTACAATCTCATGCTTTCTTTGCTCAACTACACACGAAGCCTTATGAGATCCCATAATTTCAGAATTGTGAAATTTTACCAGTCCATACTTCATCATCCCTTCAATGTCCATTGCTGCTTGGAAAGCCTGATGCAAACTTTGGGGCTCCTTATTTCTCAACTGGTAGTTCATTTTCTTATCAAAGACACTCAAATACACTACTAATGCAATTTCATCATGAGTTCTGCAACTCTCATGAATTCTCTTTAAGGCTTTCATAAATCTAAGGTTGAATTTGGGAACCAGCTCACCATTCCGAATGTGGATATCCATGAAGTCATTAAATACTGAGGATACACAAATATTTTCACCAAATTTCTCACTGAATGTTGACTGAAACTCTCTCCAAGAGTTGATTGAATCTGGGAAAAAATTTGAAAACAAATCTCTAGCCTCATCCTTCAAAGATTGCACAAACAATCTCATGATTACATCCTCATGATCATCACAAACACAATGCCAAGAAACAAAACATCACAACTGAACTCTTGCGAGGAAAGCCAACACTTAAAATCTGAACTGAGACACTGCACAAATGTTTTTAACATGTCCTCCAAGCTGCAATAATATAAAAAACATTGCGGAGCAATGCAGAGAATTCTTCGAACCAATCTTGACAGACAACCAGATTGTCAAAAAACTACAACTAAACAACCACATCAATTGCAATGATGAGGACCTAAAAATATAAGAGTGCAACATCCATAGAACATAAACATTATATCCATCATCACCAAATGCAGAGCATTCTCCCATACAGACTTCAAATACTCTTTCTTGCATATTCCAACTTCCAATAATGTAACCTTCTAGAAATAACACATAATTACTCAAGAGCAACACAAAGATCATATGAAAATATGAACACTTATTTCCAAACTTCCATCCACATCAGGTTGACATCAATGACAACACAAGATCATATTGCTAATAAAGGCCACATATTTTCCCCCTTTAAGATGACAATATAGGACTATGGTGATGCATTAAGGAAAATAACAAGGATAAACACCTTCATCACTAAGGAGATACCCTTTAAGCAACAATCTACATCCAATCCAAGCTAAAGAGGACATAACTCTTTTGAGGCAAGGAAGAGATAGTTGTAAGAAGATATATTGAAACAAGTATAAAGGGATCCTTTTGAGGGATGCAAGATGAAAGGGGGGGATATCTTTGCTTAAATTCATATACCCCCAAAAGGAGATCTTTAACAAATATAACATTTTTTTACTAAGAGAGGGGAAGGATATCAAAAATACACACCTTCCTATTGATAGGTAAGGGGATTATTGGTGAAGGACAACACACTTTCCACACCAGGTGAGAGATCATTTATAATAAGCATATGAGTTTAAGCAAGGAAGAGGTTGTAATTGAGGATTGAAACCTCCTAACAAAGAGAAAACCCTCATAAAGAAAAACAATTCTATGCAAGAAAGGATATCATGTTATAAATGATACAGCTCAACAAAGGGAAAGTGGATCCTTGGAAGGATAGCAGGTTTCTACCCAAGTATGGTTGCACATGAAATTGTACCACCATGCATGACAAAGATCCCTCGACAAGGTAAGCTACCAATGTCACATAGTGCAGAGCAACATAATAGGCAAATGGAGTGCTAAGGCACTACTTTTGGATTGAGAAATAGTATGAGATTAGGTGTAATTTGAATAAGAGCTCTATCATGTAAATCTTGAATAAATTGTTTAAATTCAATTCAATCAAAAAGAAATGAAAATAACTATGATGAAAAAGGAAATGTGTACCATTATTATTTGGTTTAGGATTCTTTGGGAAACATCAAAAAGGGAATTTAATTTTTCTATCATATTTAAGTTTTCAAAAGATTTTTTTTCTATATTCAAATGATCCTCAGGAGATGTAGGTTTTATTTCTTGTGGTAAAAGAATTTGTGAGGGGGGATGAAATCCAATAACTTCCCTAATGCATTGTGAAGTAAAGGGGTGAATGGATGGAGGAGGATTGATTTTTGTAGGGAGATTCTTAATCTTATCATCATTATTCCTATCCACTTTGTTATGTTGGGAATAATTTCTCTCATCTAAAGCTTCATCTTTACTCAATGTTATGTTAGGAGATATCTCATGAATAAAATGCATAACATTATCTTCTCTCAAAATATGTTGATGGATAAGATAATTTCTTGGAGAATAAGGCAGATCTATAGTGATAGATGTACTAGGATTCACATGCTTACCTTGTCCCTCTTGCACCAAAGTACCTTTGTGAGAAGAGGATTCATTATTACTCTTCAATGTTGCATATCCATTGGAGAGATCATTGATAGGAGTATTGATTCTTTCCTCATGAACAAAAGATACCCTAGGAGAGGTACACGTGTGATCCATTTCAATATATCTCTAGGATTGTCATGGGTATTATCTACCAAATATTTTTTGAAATCTACCTATTCCATTAATTTCCTTAAAAATGTCATCATATAGAAACATGAAACATGGATAAAATCTTTGAAAAATGATTTGTAAGAAGGAAATATCTTTGAAACCATTATTATGTAATATGTGAGAGTGCTATGAATGAATGCAAGCAACATGAAATGAAAGAAGCTAAATTATCTAACACATGATTTTGGTCAATATATTTAAGAAGAAATGTAATCACATGTGAGATAGAAAACCAATCAGAATTTGTAAATTCCATCTTAAAATATCATATCTAAAAATCAAAATTTTGCAAAATGCAAGTGGCATTGGGTTCGCAAAAATGTAATGCATGGAAATGGGTGTTCACTATTTTATGCATGAAAACTAGGAACTAAACCTATTTCACAATGGTTACATTAAGGAGAGTGGATCCACTTGGCTCAACCTCAAATCTGATTGAAAAGGATTGAGCACAAGGTGAATCTAATTACTCCTTGATTGAGTTAAAAATGAGCTATTGAAAGATGTGAATTGAATGCAAGATGCAATGCCTCATGCACTAAACCCTAGGGAAGTTGCAATTCACTAACCAAATACAACAATTTTTTATTTTTATTTTTTCAACATCAAAGACAAATCGATACATCACGATATCCAATAACAATTGTTTACATTATAATTACATCACTCATTCCCCGAATGAGGTAAATCAAATAAACCTGATAATTTATTACAATTTCCACCTCGATACAAATGAGGGGTAAAGAAATACAAGAATAACAGAGAAAGAAACTAGAGAGCAACAGGATCCAACGAGCTCTCCAACATGAAAGTCTCGTCCACACGATCACGAACAAAGCCAACGGTGTAAGGTGCACGTTCCACCCAACCAAGTGAAACCCAAAGGCTCACCCCCCGTGCTAGGAGATAGTAACAAGGATTTCTGGTCAAGACCAACTACCTCTAGACAAAGGCTGAACATAACTGAACCGACTCAATTACCAACAACATCACTTAACACAGTAGAAAACTCACAAGACATTACATTGCTTCCAGGTTACATAGAACAAGTACACCATTGTACAACACACAATAACTGACTAACTGTTGACGTAGGGAGAGTGTCATACATAAATTGCCATGAGTTACCCTAGCTCAACCTTCCTAGGCTACCGGACCCCCATCATGGGTTACCCTGGCTTGCCTCTACCAGCGCCAGACCCTCACGCAAAACTATGCGTCTCATCTCATCTCGAGTCTTAAAAATGCATGATCCATGAGAGAGGCATACTTTAACTTTATTAGTGTGAAGTTCCCCATTAATTCTTTTAGATTATCACTTGATTAAACCCTAGGTGAGTTACCCTAACACCACTTTGGGCGTCGGACCCCCACAAAGGGCCACTCTCCTACTGACAACACTGGGATACAAAACCCCCAATCTAAGGGTAGACAAGATGCACAAAACTAAAAGCCAAATCCAACCTTAACACATAAGGTTACACAACCCGATCGTAGTACTCGGGAAACCATAACATATCACCTAACCCGTCCACAATAACCGGGTAACACCCCACTATGTCCACGAGCACTACCCAAGGTGAAAACACACGGTTGACTAACATACTGACAACCCATACTTTTGATAAGGCCACCCCAAAGTAAGTTTTAGAAAGAAACAAATGACTTAATTGTCTAGCATCGAGAATAAACAAAACATCATTAGAAAACATCTTAGGCACCTAAGTTAACTAATATTTGGGTTTCCTAAACCCAATCCAAAGAAAGACATAGTGTAAGTAGTCAATCAAAATGCATAACCTTGTTTGAAATAAAATGCTTACCGATTGTTTTATTTGAAGTTCTCAATCATAGCTAAAGTTTTTAAATAACTCAATTTTCCAAATATAACAACATTTTATAAACAAAACAATTTTTGAAATAAGTGAAATATTTTATTCCCCATCATTTTCTCATTTACCCTTGTAAACTTTCATTTTAATAATGATATTTAAATATACATTTATATATTTAAATAATATTTAATCATATATTAAATGCTAAATAGTAACCAACATATTTAAAATATAATATAATATAATATAATTATTATATTATATTTTAAATATCACAAAATAAATAAAAATAAATAAAAAATAAAACTAAATAAATAACATATTTTATATTATATATATAATATAATATATAAATATACATATATATTATATTATATATATAATATAATATATAAATATATATATAAATTATATAAATATATATATAAATTATATTATATATATAATTAAATCATTATAAAAAAAGTCAAATGCCAAACACCGTTGGCCAAACCCTAAGCTGGGCGCGGCCCTGTATGCACACAGGGGCGCGGCCGCCATCACCGGGGTCACGGCCTGTGAGGGGCAGCGCTCGCCCGCTGCCTTCTGGCCAACCTCAGTGGGGAGCATATGGAGACCCAAACCCCACGAACCACAACAAAACAAAAAAAATAAAAAAATTTAATAATAAAATCTGTCCCGCCACTAGAAAACGTTTCTGGTAAAAAACCAGACCTGAAAATAAAAAATCAAACCAGTTAATAATTGAAACATAAAAACATATATATATATATATATTATCAAATATATATATGTATGCATATATATGATATATATATATATATATATATGTTTAATTTGCTAAAAAAAAATAGTTAAAGTTGAAGAAATTTTCTTCATAAACAAAATATCCAGCAGATTTATATTTGCAAGCATGATTTTGATTTCAAACACTATAGGAACCCTCTTTTGTTCATGTTTTCAAATTTAAAATAAGATTTTGGCATGGGTTTTCTCATTGTAATCTCACAAGTTTATTTCAAATTTTTAAACACAATCTAAGATGGGTTTTACAAGAGATTAAATCTTTCAAGGAGGAAGAACAAATTTTAAGTTTTCTATCAAAATGAAATTAAGATAACAAGTAAGAACCTTGTGTTCTCTCCAAGCTTGAAGTTCTTCAATGGAGGTTTTCCCCTTCCTTTTCCAATTCAACTTCACCCAAATCTTCAATCTTTTTTTTTTCCAATCTACTTCCAAGAATTTCCATGCAAATTTGCTCTCCCAATTTTTCCAATTATGAAAAAGATAATTCAAAAAGAAAATCCCTTTTCCTTATGCAATCCTTCCCTAAATTTGTCAAAGCCCTAAAATGGACTCACCCACCAAAATTTATTGCTAAATTTAGATATTTTCTATTTTGCAATTTTCAAACAATTTCTATTCTCAAATGAAATTTGCATAATATCTTTTAAATAAAATTACATTTTCAACCCAAATGAAAATTTAAATTTTCTTTTAACCAAATTGAATTCAACAATTCATAATGCCATTCTCAATTCTTTTCAACTTTATTTCCAAGAAATTAAATATAATACATATTTCTAATTTCTGATTTAATCCAAATATCTAATAATGCCCACACAACTAAATTGATTTAATTTATCCCTATTAATTTAATTAGTCAATAAAATAAATCTAATTCAAAATTAGATTATTTTATTAATTAAATCAAATTAATTAATTTATCACTAATTTTCCAACATTTCAATAAGGCAAAACAATCATCATTTATAAATTTCAAAAGTCATTTAATCACTTTTAACTTGCAATTTTAAATATAAAGCCAATGGGGAAACTAACAACATAAGACACTGAACCCGACTAAGACCGACGACACACTATGGCTAGGGTGATGGTTTGACACAAAAATCCTAGTTACTATCTCCCAATCGATACCGTTGGTCGATGGACATGCTCAAACCTGTGAAACCAGGTGGAGTCGATGTCCTATACCTGCATCCTGCACACAATACGAGTGTCGAAACATGCATATAATATATTAAAACACACCGTGAAGAGGAAATCGCGGAATCCTAGGGCACTCGCATGCGAGTGATGTGATCCCGTCCCCTTCACCAATACAATATCACTAACCGACACATCTAATCATCCATGATATAATCAAAGCATAAAGCATCAGTAATTCATATACATGCTAATGTAATCCATAACATGAAATAATAATAACATCTGAATAAAGTACCATCACATCAAAACATAATGTTTACATCGCTTAACAGATAGCGGTTAAAATAACTAAGTTCCATAGTCACAATGCAACATAAATAAAACATATCATAGGAGAACACTATTCGATCAAAGAGCAAAATGGAGGGGTGTTACACTTCAGGAAATGGTACAAGATCTCATGTATCATTATTTTTCTAAGATGTCATTTCTTCATCCATAGCAATCTTCCAGGATTCTGCATCATTCATACCTAATGCCTCTTCTACTGATCTGGGTTCATCCATGTTAGTATTAACAACAAAAATACATCTCCAATCATCAAGTGTATACCTTTCAAGTGGTTGTCTATTCCTTGTAGACATACAAACAAGTTGAGTTGGAGGTTCTTCCTCCTCTTCTGAAGATCCAGAGCTAGATGAGCTCTCCTCAACTTCTTGACTATCCTTGGGCCTCGATTCAACTTTCTCAGGTGTAGAAGGAAATTAAATCACATCTTCTTGTTTAGTTTGTTTTGGCTGTAATGTAACAGAAGAAGGCTTAGTTTCTCTAAAAATAACACTTCTACTATATATTACCTTTTGTGTAATAGGTTTCCAAAGCTTGTATCCTTTCACACCATAATTGTATCCGATGGAGATACATTTCATAGCCTTGTTCTCCAACTTTTTTCACTTCTCCTTTGGCACATGTGCATATACCTCACAACCAAAAACTCTAAGATGTCTTAATGAAGTCTTGCGACCCGGCCATGCCTCTATAGGAATCTTATCAACAAGAGTTGATGTAGGAGACCTGTTAATTAGGTAATAGTAATGGCAATGGATTCAAACCAAAACCTTTGTTCTAGGCCGGCACCACTCAACATACTCCTAGCCTTCTCCATCAGTGTCTTGTTCATTCTTTCTACAAATCCATTCTGTTGTGGAGAATACAAAGTTTTCTTCTGCCTACGAATACCACAATATTTACAAAATCTATTAAAATCATTAGAGAAAAATTCACTGCCATTATCAGTCCTCAAACATTTTATTTTCTTTCCAGTCTACAACTCAACCATTGCTTTAAATTCTTTAAATTGACTGAAAACTTCATATTTACTCTTTAGAAAATATACCCATGTCCTTCTACTATAATCATCAATAAATGAAACATAATATCTGGATCTACCAATTGAAGGAACATCTATAGGAACAAACACATTATAATGAATAACATCCAATACACCACAAGATTTATGAGAACTCGAGTAAAACTGAACACGGTTTGTTTTCCATAAATTCAATGCTCACAAAAATCAAATTCAAGATTACAATTAGACAAACCTTCAACAAGGTTTTTATTTTTCAAGGTCCTTAGACCTTTTTATCCAATGTGGCCAAGTCTCTGGTGCCATAACATAGTTTTTTTTGTAGGTAACTTAGTTTTAGAAAAAAGAGTGCCCTTGGGTACCCAAAATCCATGACCATTTTGTTGAAGGTGTAACCCTCACTTCTTCCATAGACTTGCTTTTCATAGAATTACTATTGCACTCAAAAGTGCATGCACCAAGCTTATACAATGTACCATATTTGACACTTCTAGCAATCACCATAGCACCTCTAACGGTCTTGCATCCTGCATCAGAAAATACTACCTACACACGCGCATCTATTAGTTTGATTATAGATAACAAATTTCATGCTAATCCAAGGATATGCAACACACCATTAATCCTTTTTATTCTACCATCAAGAAATATAATTTTAACTTTACCACGAACAACAATGTCTAAATTAGAATAATCACCCAAGTACACCTTACCTCCATCAAATTCTTCATATTCACAAAACCAATCTCTATTAAAGGTCATATGGAAAGATGCACCCGATCCAATTAACCATGCATCATTACCTACACAAGTTGCCAAAGCTATAATAAATGTGTCACCATCTTCCTTCTCAGACTCAGAATCATAATCAAATTTCTTCTTTTTCTTCTTTTCTTCTTTGTATTCCTTACAAACATATCCAAGCTTACCGCAATTCCAGCAAATAACTTTGGACTTTCCAGGAGATTTAGATCTCCCCCTAGACTTGGATTTGTCATGCTTCGCATTCTTCTTTCCTATTTCCTTAGGTCTTCCACAAAAATTTAGGGCCCCCTTGGCAGTGAAAGATACCTTCCTCCTCATCTCTTCAGAAAGCAAATAATGTTGGAAATATGGAGCATTGCAACATGAACATGAAGTATGGATAGTTTGTGTTGGTTGTTTCTATGTTTTCATTGATTTCAACATGGTGACAAATATATGGGAAGATTACTTGGTTTATCAGAAGTTGTTCTCTTCTGGTAATGTTCTTTTGATGAGCCATTGCATTGGTATTTGAGTATGAAACTCACCACAAGAATATATATGACTCTAATCTCTTAACCATGTTATCATGTCTCATTCAGATAGCTATATCCTAGATCTTGAGAAGTTTTGGGTTGTGAGCATAAAGTTATCTCTGATAGAGTTCAACTCTGTATTATATTGTTGTTCCTTGCTTAGCATATCAGTGTGGGAGACTCCACATTTTCTTAAGGAGAACATTTTAATGTTGTGGTTTTAATGGTAGTCTCTTTGATGATAGTATGATGAGATTTTGATGTGGACTTAGATCTGGAAGGTTTTTTCTTTGAGGATTGTATGTTGGTTTGGAGATTTTGTGAATTATGTTCTAGTCTTGGCTAACCTAATGTATGCAATTCACTATGAAGACTAGTTATGCTTTATGTATTTTAGTCGACTTGGTATAATGCACTACATGGATAAAATGTTTTAAATCATATATGGTGTCGACAAGAGTGTTTTGATTATGTTGTCTTCATCTAATTAGGCTGACCTAATTGATGATTAAGACATACTTATATATATAAGATTCTTTGAAGAGAGAAAGGTGTGTGAATTGAGTGGGAGTGTGATTGTGGAAGAAAGGTCAAAGAGGATCCAAGCGTAAATGTTTTATCAGTTGGGGATCAGAGCAGATTTGTTGAGCAACTATTGTGTGAGGCAGTACTTCATATTCTAAGCTTCATTGGAATTGAATCCTGCACATTGAAGGTGTATTCCATTAGTTCAAACCTTTTGGCAGTGAGCCTCAATCTTTGTATCTTGGCAGTTAGCCATCTTTTGTATTCAGGCAGTGAGCCCTGTAATATCTTGTATCTAGATATAATATATTATGAGTTAACCCTCACCATCGTTTTTCCCTTATTGGTTTTTTCATGTAAAAATCCTACTATTCATGTGTGTGGTTGCATTGATTTGTTTATATGTTCTCTATTGTTGATTCAATTAGAATAATGATAATGGTTAGATGAATTTTATGTGAATGGTTTTGTGGAATACTGATTCACCCCCCCTCATTATTCTCGATGTTCAACAATTGGTATCAAATCTTGGTTCCTTGGAAGAATCCTAACAGCTTGAGGAAGGTCCCGAAATTTAAATATAAGAATTTTTTTCCTCCGGAAGTGATCTCTATTGATGTTCAAAAGAAATAGAAGATCTGAAGGACAAGTTGATGAAAGCAAATGAGTATGTTGAAAAATTGCAAAGCAAATGTGTTGAGGCATGCGATCTATTGGTTAAAGTAGATGAAATTATCTCCAACCTTCTGTAGCAATTTGATGAAAAGAAAAGAATTGAAGAATGTCAGGGAATTGACATTCAAAGGAAGAAGGATGAATGCACTAAGCTTGAGCAAGAAGAAAAAATATTGAAATCTAATCTGGAAAAGGCAAGAAGTTTTCAAGAAAAATTTAAGGTAAGCTTTGTAATGCTTGATGAGTTGATTATCTCTTAGAGACCAGCAATGGATAAAAGTGGTTTAGGGTTTGAGAAAGGTCAAAGTTTTAAAGCAAAGCAATATACTAACAAAAAGACTCAATGCAATGATGCAGGACGAATCAAGAATCTAGGAAGAAATTCTAGAAGAACTCCCATCAAACAACATGTTGCTAAAAGGTATTTATCTTTTAATGGTGTTTGTCATTCCTGCAAGAAATTTGGTCATAAGGAAAAGGACTGCAAAAGTAAAATGAATGATACTTTATCATTCTCTGGAAAAAATTTAAGTGTAAGAATGTTGGACATAAAGCTAGTCTGTGTGAGAACAGATTGAATAAAAGAAAGAATGGAAGGAAGAATGTTGCTTTCTGTAAGTGTAACAATCTGGAACAACCTATCAATAACTGCAAAAGAAGAAAAAAATTATTTGGCAAAGAAGCATGATCAAATCATTGATCCGGAAGAAGCAAGAAAAGAGATGAAAAGGATCTGGAGAAAGGTGTTTGAAGTCTTGCAACATGATCATGAAGTATGGATGGTTGTGTTGGGTATGTTGTCATTGATGTCAACATGGTAATAACTACATGATAATGACTATGTGGGAAGTTTTCTTGGTTTACCGAAAGTTGTTCTATCTCGGTAACACTTCTCTGTGATCGATCAATATGTTGGTATTTGAGTTTGAAACTCATTGCAAGATTTGATATGACTCTAATCTTCTAACCATGTTTTATTGACTCATTCAAACTACTTTTCTTGGATCTTGAGACATTATTTTGACTATGGATAGGAAGTTATCTTTGAAAAAGTTCAACTCGGTATCCTACTATTGTCCTGTGTGGTGTATTGTGTGGGAGACTCTGCATTCTACTAAGGTGAACATTCTTATACTATAGATAAGCTAAAAGTCTCTTTATTGGTAGTATGATGGGAAATTAATGTGTTCTCATATCTAGAAGGTGTTTTTTCTTTGAGGATTATTTGCTAGTTTGAAGAATTGTTTTTAGTCTTGGTCGACTCAGCAAAATCAATATATTATGAAGACTAACAGCTGACTTGGCATAATGCACTACTTGGATAAAATGTTCAAATCTTATATAGTGTCAAACTAATTGATGAACAAGATATGCTTGTATATATATAGAATATGCTTTGAAGATAGAGAGTGAGTGAAAAAGAAAGAAAGGAGAGAGAGGCAGAAGAAAGCAAGAAATAAAAGTGTGAGTGTGTGTGTGTGTGCGAGCATGTGAAAAAAGAAGAAGATCAGAGCCTAAATGCTTTATTAGTAGTACAGATTTGTTGAGAAATGCAGTGCTTTTTATTCTAAGCTTTAGTGGAAATGAACCCTGCACATTGAAGGTGTATTCCAGCAGTTCATTCTTTTGGCAGTGAGCCATCATCATTGTATCTTGGCAGTGAGTCATCTTTTGTATTTAGGTTGTGAGCCTTTTAAGGAAAGTGAGTCTTGACAGTGAGCCCCATAAAATTTTGTATCTGGATATAATATATTGTGAGTTAACCCTCGTCGTGGTTTTTCCCATTTTGGGTTTTCCATGTAAAAATCCTGGTGTTCTTGTGTGTGATTGCATTGACCTTTTTTTTATGTTCTCTCTTGTTGATTCAGTCAAAATAGTAATAATGGATAAGTGTATTTTATTATCAGTTTGTGGAATATTGATTCACCCCCCTCTTAGTATTTCAGATGTTCAACAATCGGTATCAAATCTTGGTTCCTTGGAAGAAGCCTAACAGCTTGAGGAAGGTCCCAGAATTTGACTATAAATTTTTTTTCCCTCGAAAGTTGTTAATACTAAATTTTCAGAAGAAATGGAAGCCCTGAAGGAAAAATTGCTAAAAGAAAATGAGCACATTGAAAATCTACAAAGTACATGTATGAATGCATGTGATCTATTGACTAAAGGAGAATAAATCATTATTAGCTTGCAAGAACAATTGGATGAGAAGAAAAGAATTGAAGAATATCGAGAAATTGAAATTCAGAAGAAGATGGATGAATGTGTGAAGCTTGAATTAGAAGTAGAAATCATGAGCTCTAATCTGGAAAAGGAAAATATTTTTGAAGACAAATTTAAGATAAGCTTGGCAATGCTTGATGACTTGATTAATTCTCAAAGACTGGAAAGGGATAAGAGCGGTTTAGGGTTTGAAAAAGGTCAGAATTCTAAAGTGAATCAATTCACTAAAAATAAGATGTGGTACAAGGATAAACTAGTCAAGGAATGAAGAAGCAAATCCAAAAAACTCCTATAGAATGGCATGATGCAAAAAGGTATTTATACTTGAATGGTGTTTTTCATTCCTGCAAGAAATTTGGTCATAAAGAAAAAGAATACAAAAATAATATGAATGATTATAAGGGCAAGAAGAATGGACATAAGGATAAAAAGGAAAATGGAAAGAAGAATGTTACTTGTCGTCAATGCAGAAAACTGGATCACCCTAGTAGAAACAACAAAAGAAAGAAGAATATCTATCTGATGAAGAAGAATGATCAAACCTTCGATCTGGAAGTGACAAGAAAAGGAATGGAGAGGAATTGGAGAAAGGATTCATCAGTTTCTTTTTGTGCCGACCTCCAATACGAACGCTCCCGTCAATTTATAAATGAAAGTAGCGACTAAGGGGAACAATCATCAGAAAATATAATAAATGCCCTTATTGGTACTTATGTCATTTCATGACAAAAGTATATTTAATGTGGTAACAAGATTAAGATATTTTTGCATGTGTGAAGAATGAGGTCTACAAAATTTGAAGGAATGGAGGCGTACATGTTTTTCAAGGCAATCTACTTGCGAGATGAAACATTTATTGCAATAGCATATGAAATGGAAGGAATAAGATCAAATGGCATTAAATTTCTATGTAATTTTGGAGAAGCGTACAAAGGAAATTTGGAAAGGAATTCAGAGTTTTAGAAGTTTAGAAGTTTGAAGAAAGTAATAGTCAAAGTGTGCTCCAGAAACAGAACATCTATACATTTTCAGAGGTATTTTTGTTTGCACAATATTTTACTTTTATTGATGGATAATTCAAAGATTGTGAATTGTGTGGATAAAGCTATATTGAAGAGATATATGAGGAATGTGCTGGAAGAGTCTGTTAGTGCATTCTCTTGCATCCCTCCAAGAGTGTTTCCTACAAAAGATATCTATGCATTTGTTTACAATAAGACTAAGGAAATGTCGTCAGTTCAGTTGAATATGCTCTGGGAAAATGAATTAAAAGAGAATCATGATTCCTACATAGTATTAGCTGAGAGAAAGTTGGATGTTTGGAGGAAATTTCCTTTGTTTGAATTTGAAAAGAAATATATTCAAATGGAATTGAGCAGAATTCATAATGAAACTTTGTGGATTGATGAGGAACATCTTATTACCAGAGAAGCAATTAGAGATGTAACTGATCTATGTTCCTCTAAACTGGTTCCTAAACTGAAGATCATGAATGAGAAATAAATAATTGAGGTTACAAGCACAAGTTCAAAAGGAAAGGAAATTGGTTTGAGATTGATTATTGATCTAGTAATAAGGTATGTTGCTATTGCCATTAGTCCTAAATTTTGTATCTCGAAAGAATGACTCTATAGTTTCTACTACTGCAGTAAATATTGTTGTTGACATGGTGTTAAGAGGATTGGAATATGACTTGTGTGAACTAATTTGCATACATATTTTGAAGAATTTAAAGGAGATCAAGAAGAGTAGGAAGAATACTTTTTGGTATGGAAATATGATTGTCTGTCTACTCTTTTAATTTTTGAAAGAGTTATCGGTAATAGGAAAGTTAGAATGGTCAAATTCAAAGCCTATTGCCTATCAAATCAGGAATTTCATGATAAATCTTGACAGTTTGGATGCACAATAATTTTCCCTTGCTACATTATTTGGAACATTTTGAATGAGGATGAACAAAAGGTCTAGGATTCTAGTAAGCATTGTGGAAAGGAACTTCAAAAGCACAAATTTTCTTGTGTCTGCAGATTTTTGTCACATGGAAGCAGTTGAATCAAGGTTGGTTTGGATATCTAACTTTAGTTATGAAGTATCAAAGGCTGAAATTGATAATTATGCTAAAATTCTCTTGGAAATCCCTAATGAAATTCCCCCCGATAGCGAGACCGGAACAGGGAAGAAAAGGAAGAGTATAGTAAAGATAGCAAATGCAAAGGAAAGTGAGCTTGAACATGAGCATGAAAGAAAAGTATTCAGGGAGCTTTGGAAGATTTTCAGAAGGTTATTCTTGATGCTAATTTTGATTCATCTATTTCTGTTGTGGAGAATCTTCGTGGCATGATTAATTTCTTGAAAGTCTACATCTCTAGACTTAAAGAGTTTGTTGGAACAAGGTCTATTGAAGAAAATTTGAATGATATCAAAGGAAAATGTGCGAATGCATACAGTCGAGTAATGAAAGAATTAGAAAGTGTACAAGGTTGTGAAGAAGAGGCATAAGAACTACTTTTCTTTTGTATAGATTGGTCTAGCAATACATTGGATATAAGAAATGAAATAAGGATGAGTGAGTCTTGACTGAGCACTCAGGCAGATACATACAAGTTAGCAGAAGATAAAGACAATCATAGGTGGTCCTACATTGTGCAGCTTCAAGAAAAAAAATTCTTTCTACAAGATCAAAGAATAGATGTCATCAAAAATTTTGTGGCACTCAGATACATGATTAAATTCAGACACACTTCTGTTTCTAATGCTCTTGGCTATATTAGTGAAATATCAGTTATCAAACTTAGTCCTAATACTTTAACAAATGGTGTAGAGTCTCTAACTAAACTTGAGCTATTTTACAAGACTCTTGTCAGTGCAAAAGCTTCATGGGAAGAAGGTCAAGCGTCATGGAAGGCTATTCTGGAGAGTCTCAGAAGTTCTTTTTCAAGTTAAATATGTGTTCATATCTTTTTGGCTACATTTTTTATATGCACTATTGTACCAGACCCCTTCCTTTGTCATTGATGTCAAAGGGGGGGAGATAAAGAGATGGAGAGTCAAAGGAAAAAAAAAATTGTGATTAGTTTTGATAGGGGGAGTAAGTCAAAATGTTTTGTTGCGGTATACTTGAAAAAGTTTTTGTCATGCATGTTGCCATCAATACCAAAGGGGGAGATTGTTGGAAGTCTTGTAACATGAGCATGAAGTATGGACGGTTGTGTTGGTTATGTTGTCATTGATGTCAACATGGTAATAACTACATGATAATGACTATGTGGGAAGTTTTCTTGGTTTACCGAAAGTTGTTCTCTGCCGGTAACACTTCTCTGTGATGGATCAGTATGTTGGTATTTGAGTTTGGAACTCATTGCAAGATTTGATATGACTCTAATATTCTAACCATGTTTTATTGACTCATTCATACTACTTTTCTTAGATCTTGAGATGCTCTTTTGACTATGGACAGGAAGTTATCTATGACAGAGTTCAACTTTGTATCCTACTATTGTACTATGTGTAGTGTACTATGTGGGAGACTCTGCATTATACTAAGGTGAACATTCTTATACTACGGATGAGCTGGCAGTCTCTTTACTGGTAGTATGATGGGAAATTAAAGTGTTCTTAGATCCAGAAGGTGTTTTTTCTTTGAGGATTATTTTTTTATTTGAATAATTATTTTTAGTTTTGGTCGACTTAGCAAAAGCAATATATTATGAAGACTAATAGCCGACTTGGTGTAATGCACTACTTGGATAAAATGTTTGAATCTTATATAGTGCCAACCTAATTGATGAACAAGATACGCTTGTATATATATAGAATATGCTTTGAAGATAGAGAGTAAGTGGAAAAGAAAGAAATGAGAGAGAGGCAGATGAAAGCAAGAAAGAAAAGTGTGAGTGAGTGTGTGTGTGTGTGTGTGCAAGAAAGTGAATAGAGAAGAATATTAGAGCCTAAATACTTTATTAGTAGTACAGATTGTTGAGCAATGCAGTGCTTTTTATTCTGAGCTTTATTGGAAATGAACCCTGCACATTGAAGGTGTATTCCATCAGTTCATTCTTTTGGCAGTGAGCCATCATCATTGTATCTTGGTAGTGATCCATCTTTTGTATTCAGGTTGTGAGCCTTTTAAGGATAGTGAGTCCTGGTAGTGAACCCCATAATATTTTGTATCTGGATATAATATATTGTGAGTTAACCCTCACCATGGTTTTTCCCATTCTGGGTTTTCCACATAAAAATCCTAGTGTTCTTGTTTGTGATTACATTAACTTGTTTTTATGTTCTCTCTTGTTGATTCAATCGAAATAGTAATAATGGTTAAGTGGATTTTATTATTAGTTTGTGGAATATTGATTCACCTCCCCTCTCAATATTCCGGATGTTCAACAAAAGGAAGGAGAATTCATTAGTCTTATTTGTGCCGACCTCCGGTGTAGATACGCCTATCAATTTTTGAGTCTAGCAATGACTAAGGGGGAGCAATTATCAAAAAATTTAATAAACCCCCTCATCGTTACTTATGTCACATCATGGA
>VDFB02052126.1:0-26872 GCA_007258455.2 Sequoia sempervirens | reverse complement strand
GAAGAAGAATTAAAAGATAGAGAATGAAGGGAGTCATGTGTTACTTCCTTGTTTTGATTCTTATATTGATGATAATTAAGCCATGGGTGAAGATTAAGGAGAAAAAAATAGGGTATGAGTCATTTTTCATAGAAAGGAGCTGAAGAGTAGAGCAAGTGCAGATGGAAGAAGTTGGTAAAGACAAACAAGAGTATAGAGATGTAGATTCAAGATGACAAAGCAAGAAGAGGAGCTGTTGAGTAGAGACAAATACAAGCCAAAGGTCAAGATGAAGTAATTGCATGGAAAATAAGGAGCATCAAAGGTAGAAAATCAAGAAGACGTTGTAGGTTCAAGGTACAAAGGTTTCCAAGAGACTTGGAAGGATTTTTTGTGGTCAGGTGAATGGTGTAGTTGCACCTTTGCAAGAGCATGCCTCCATGAGGAAAATTTGAGATTTTGAGTTTGTATGGGTATTTTCATGATGTAATAAAGGATTATACAGGCATTTTGAGTTTTTAATAGTCCTAGAAAGCTAGCTTAGGCACAAAAATGTAAAGTTGCAAATATTGACAAAAGTTGTCAAGTAAAATTGTAAAAATGCAAAAAGATGTCGAGTCGAGGAATATGAAGAGTCAAGGTAGTTGTAAGGTTGTTTTAGTCATTATAGGAAGTTGAAATGGTTGGTAGATGTTTTAAAAGGTGAGATACATCATTGTAGTTGGTTGTTGAAGTGTTTGGAAGGAGAATTATAATAGAAAATCACTGTTTTATTGCAAAATTTTGTAAACTTCTTTACCTGCCTGCGTAAGGGTCCGTATAGCAGGGTTTTGTCTTGAAATGTTTTGAATCTATTAGAGGATAGTGTTAGATTTTTTTTTAATTGATTCTTGAGATATTTCATTATGATTTAATCCATTTGAAGGGGGTGTATTGTTGACAGGTCTGAAATAGGGGCATAAGGGTTTGAAGTTCAAAATGTGTTGAAAAGGCCATTCCTCCTTCGGTATGGGTTGTATCTTAGAGGAATGGGATTTTATAGATTAGGTATAGGTGTAGGAATAAGTTTTTTGTGGTGAAAAAGAGATTAGAGAGGCCTAGTAACGCTGGCCAGTTGTAAAACTTAGTTTTTGTGCCTTTTGAGCAAGGCTAGTGAGAGTGAATTGAGGGAAAGGGTTGATAACTTAATAAAACTTGATGAAATATGTGTGAGAAGATGTGTAGTGATATTTTTTGAAGGTATAAGAGGTTCAGAGAGGTCAGTTGTGAGAAAGAGCAAGAAACCCTAGGTGGAAAGGGTGAAAACAAGTGAAAAGTGAGAGGTTTATGAAGGAAGTGTCATAAAGAATTGAGGGTAGCATAAGAGAAGGATAAAATGAGCATGTGTAGGCATAAATAATCCTGATTGAAGTGGTTTTGTGATTGTGAGAGGTCAGGGTATAGGATTTTCAATAAGCCCTAGTTAAAGGTGAAGAAAGTGAGGGTTTGGTGTAATGGGGTCTAAATGAGTGAGTTGTGACCTGAAAAGTGGATATTTTGTGGTTTTGATGGCTATATTTTGACTATTTTGAGGTGTCAAGAGTGGGTTGTGTTGGAGCTCCTAAAATCCTGATGGATTTGTCCTCTCATTGGGTCTAGTCAGCCTCTTTGATAAACCCTTGTCCTCCCAGGTGAGTAAGGTTTCATTTGAAAAAGCACACAAACATTTTAATTTTTGGTTGACTGGCTTGGTCAATCATTGACCCCTTAAGTCTTTTCTTGAGCCATCTGTCCCATTTGTTTACCGACCTCATTCAATTGCCGAACCGGTCATCTTTTTCATTTGTTTTAAGTCACCTTCCTAAGGTTAGGCTTAAATTTTAACCTAGTGACTTAAGTATTAAGTTTGTACCTAGTGGTCACATCACCGTCAGTTCGACCCAAATTGTTCATTTAATGCTAACTGTGCCATTGCAGATTTTCCAGATTAGAGGATGTGGGAGAAGATCTTGATCATACCTCGCCAACTCATGGATTTGAGGTGTTGGCCATTTATTTGGCATGAGGTCAACAAGAGGTGGACATGTGTCCCATACGGGATGTAGGGCCTAGCTTCCACTATTGCACATATGGCCCGTGGCTTTAGACCGACGACTATGATTGAAAGATTAAATTGATCTCCACCATTCCCCATTGGCTCACTGGGGAAATATGAGCATTGGTTAAAAACCACGCGATCAGTGATATTACATGTGGCCTCGACCATTCAGAAGCTTTCAAGGTACATATGGCCCACCGACAGGAGAGTTGGTGTCTAAAATGGATAAATGTAACTGGCCGGAGGGCATGTCAACAGTGCTGTGTTAGTTTTCAAACTTGGTCAGCCTAAGGTGAGTCGTTCGATCTGCCAACATTTCAAAAGATTTGTAGACATTATTCAAAGATAAAAAAATGGAACATGGTTGTTGTTCTATTTTGCAACTGATGAAGCATTAATGAATTATTCTTTACTTGTGCGATCACGTTGATCTCAATCCATGTGAAAATACAACTATTGGAAATCATGAAGGCGGATCCATAGATTGGCATGCTACTCTAGTTAAACAGTGACAATACAAACACCAAAAAATTTCCATGTTTGTGTGTGCACTTTTATGAAGGATGCTATCACCTCACATGATAAATGTAGAAAGAATCAACTCCTAATTTGTCATTTATATTAGTAGTTAGCATACTTTTAGAGCCGTGTCTAACCAAGTTCGAGTGCTTGTGTGCTTAAAAGGAAAATGGGTGAAACAGTTAGGAGATCTATTCGCTTAAATGCCAGAGGGGTGGATGTACCAGAGGCCACTTAGAGGCCCAGACTTGTACCTACCAGGTGCAGTCAGAGATTGCAGTTCCACGATGCTGCAAAGGGAGTAGTGGACTAAGGTAAGAACCCGGTGTAGTAATTTGATGGATTGAGGCAGAAAGTAAGAGATGGACATGGTTCCTATGGGTGTCAGCATATGCCCATCAAATTGACGAGCAAATCTTTTGAAAGTGGTAGCAGGACCGACTCATCTTACGGTCGGTATCTGGCCTGACTGAATGATAATTTTCCCTTTGACAAGGAGGTGATTTTTGTGCCACCTTTGGTGGTCAAGACACCTAGTGGGCGGCCTGGAGTAGTGCTTAGTGATGAGAAACAAGATGAGGAAGCAAAGGTCTCCTCTCTTCCTCTGGAAATGACAAGGAGTGGTTGAGTTTATTGTGGGAATGTTGCTGGTATTGGTAGGGTGACGGGAAATTAACAATTTGGTGTGTGTGGGGTTTTGGGTTCTTTTTGTGATAGTGCAGTCTATTTTGTGGGTCAGACTTTTGGCATGGGTGGCATCTTTTTGGTTTTCAACAATAGTTAGGTATGCCTCCATGGAATTTTAGTTCCTTGTTTGAGCTAGTGTGGACAGTGAAAAGGAGAGTTTTGGTGACACTTTGTACTTCTCCTCTGCGGTGGTGGTTATATTTTCATTCCCTAGTTGCATTATTTTTTGATGATTTCGCATATGGGGTTTTGAAATGCTAGCAAATGCAATTGAAATTGAAATGAAATGAAGAATCTAAAAAAATACATTTGGGCCAGTGGCTTGTTGCTTCCCTTACCTTATAAAAGGAAAATCATGGCTCATTTGGCAAGGATATAGATAGAGAAAAAGAAAAAAGAGATACGAATGTAGAGGACCCAGCCTAGGTTTTAGATCGCGTATACAGCTGAATAGAATAGTTAGTTTTCTTGGGGTATTATGAATGAACTTATGCAAGCATCTCAAATTTTTTATCAGACATGATTCAAGTATAAGCATATATATAATTTTGTTATATTTCTCTTCTTTTGCAAATGTGGGTGAATTCAGGATGAAGTATTAATGATATTTCAATTCTGCTTTGAATACTCATTTGAATGCATGTCTTGGTTCTTTTTCTTGATTCAAGTAGTCAATTAAAAACTTATACGAGGGCATGAATTTACTTTCATTTGCAGAGGATTTGATAAGTAGTTGTATATCAAAAAATTTGAGCTCTGTAATGCAAAGTATTATAGGGGTAGTCTATTTCATTGTTGAATCATATTTTTTTTACTAATTCTTGTGTATGTGACTCCATTTCGCCCAATGAATATTACACTAATCTATTTATTAATGATTTACCTAAGGGGTTAATCAAATAATTAATGAATGACCAACCTGTAGCCGGGGTTAAATTCACTTTAAGATTCATTTATTCAAGTATCCACATATGTCAAATCCCACTAGGGAAGCCTTGATTTGATGAATGGGTAGCGGATTATTTAGAAACAATCCAATTTATTGATGATTATTGCATAATTATCCTTCATTAAAATATGATCTGTGTAATGATGTGTTCAACAGAGTAAAACCTTAAATGAACAAACTAGGAACACCCTCCTTGGTCTTATAGAGCCTAAAGTGTAGAAGGTCATAGTCCTGGACTAGATCTTGTCAGTTGGCCATTCATTTCAAAAGTCTTGAGTATAGGAACTGGCTATCCCTTAGAGATATCTTGGGTATACTAGAAAAACACCAAAAAAATGGTGACTCTGCTGGGGAGTTCTCATTCTCCAAAGACGCAAATATAAAGTGTAGAGTCAAATGGTGATTTAATCTAAATGTTCTCAAATTGTTGAACCTAGTATACAATTTGTGTGTGGAAGGCATTAAAGGATCCGAACACGACTCTGTTGTGGGAGATAGCCCATAACCTATTTTATTCTACAAAGGAAGCTCCATCTTCTTTGAAACTTTGTCCTTCGAAGGGAGGTGGAAATTCTGACTCGAAGAACCTGTTCAAGCATACATCAATTTTTCAGATCTTTGTTCCAAATGTTGAGAAAACCCTTTATAATTGCTAACATCCAGGTATTTTTGTAAAAACTTGAAAGAATTTTGAGCATTCTACAGATGATGTCATCATAAATTTCCAATTACTTGATGTGAAAGTGATTCCCTAATAAGTGATTTAGCACTAGATCAAGGAATATTCAAGAATTATAACATGCTTCATATATAAATAGAAACATATGTAATAGGGTACAAGAAGTATGTCACATTATATAGATCTTATGTAGCCTTTAAGTGGAATACTTGTGCTAAGATCTTGGGACTATATTTGTAAAAGGAATTAAGATAGTGTTGAATAAATTGCATAAGTACTTACAATTTCATTTAAGAATTAGGGGTGAGTTGTCAATTTGTGTCGTCTGGTACAAATATGGACAAAAAGATACAAGTAAAATAGTCTTGGGATGGATTATGTATTGATAGGTACAGGGCTATCAACTTTGATAATATTTGTGGTTACCTGAATGATATTCCACCCAAGATCAAAAATAATATACCAAAGTTTAGTGGTGGAGAATTTGAATCAGCAAATAAACATCTACAAGAATTTATAGATGTAATGGGTGATTATGAAATTGATTTTGAAGATGTGGTGATGAAACTTTTTGTTCAATCATTAAGAGGAGATGCAAGAGAATGGTTCTCTTATTTACCAACATCCTCCATTCATTCATGGGAAGAGTTCAAGACAGTGTTCATGGATCAATTTGGAGAAAGGATTGACCTTGCTTTGATAAGGAAAAGGTTCATGAACATGGAGAAAGGAAAAGATGAATTGGTCCCTGCATTCAATCTCAGATTTGCGAAAGAAATGAGAGATGTTCCTAAATACATAAGACCAAATGATGTAGAAGCCTTAGTTTTATACCTGGGAGCATTTGAAAAGAGGATGAGTTTCTTGCTAAGAGACAAAGAGCCTACAACCCTGTAACAGGCTTACCAAGAGGCTGTGCATACTGAGAATAATCTGAAGTACTCAATCATGAGGAGAACTGCAGTAACCGGTGCCACTAGTTCCAATAATGTCCAAACATTCCAATTGGGTCAATCAAAAGGTAAAATTTTCATCAGGAAGAGGACCCATTAGGTATGGTGCTCACATCATTTTCAAGAAATTCAGCACAAGCATCAACCTCTAACCAACCATGTGGGGGAGGAAGGGACTTGATGTTACCTATTGGAAAGTAGTATGAAATAAAGAGACATACAAATGAGTCTACATATGAATTGTTTTCAAGATTCTTGGATATTGCAATGGAAATTCCCACAAAGTTTAGGCCAAATGAGCATATGTGTATAAATCTATTTTATGAAGCCTACACATCAGGATCAAGCCAATGGTCTAAAGATATGAAGCCCCAAAGTATTAGTCAAGTGATGGATTGGATAAGTATAGTTGAAGAGGTTAAGCATGGTTATATGTCTCCCACTACTTCTCACAATTCAAATAGTGATTGTTACAGTGAGGAGAGATAGAGAGTAACACCACCAGATGCACAAGAATCCTTGGTATAAGGACAAATAGCTATTGAGTGTTGTTATTTCATAGATAGTCTAAGAATAGATGCACCCAACAATGATGAGGATGAAGAAACAGAATGTGAAGTCAAGAAAGTCATCTCTCACTACACCCCTCTAGATGTCTTAAACTATGAATGTACACAGGATATGCATAAAAATGCACAAAGGCTTTCTGCTAGTATTACCCCCATGTCATCTGATAGTGGGGATGCTTTTGGAGTCTATGAAAAATCACAAGGGGTTAGAGAGGTGAAGTTGAATTTGTACAATCTTGAAATGAGTATGATTCTCCATATGAATTAGATATTGAATCCTTAGCTTCTAGTAATGGGTATGTCAATAGCCTTGAAGGGATTTGCTTTCTAGGAAATGGAAAATTCTCTTCATGTGAATAATTTTTGGAGCATGGATCAATTGTTAAAGGAATAAGTGATGAAGAAGTAGATGAATATGCTTTTGTTGGAACACTCAAATTTTGCAAATTTGAGATTCCCATTTCAAAAAATTTCCTTTGCACTCTTAGAAGTGCACTTGAAGAATCTTCCTAAGTGACCCACTTTGGAGGGTCATAATTTGATGCCTATTGATTGTCAAGAAAAATCCCTACTCTGAAAGCTCAATTAGGCTTGTTAGATTAATGGCGACTCTGCTAGGGATAATTCTGAATTTCCAATTGTAGGTTGTTTAGAAGCAGATTCATATCATTTGCATAGAGTCATATTATTTTCCATTTTGAATTTGTTCAAATATTGAAAGGATTTCAAACCTGGAGAAAGATTTGTTGCAGTGAACCTAAAGATTTCAAGATTTGTGGTGCTTTGTTGGTGAAAGGAACTCAAAAAAAATTTACAAGTGAAAGAACTTCCTGTTGTTTGAAGTTCAGTCCTCTACAAAGAGAGTTGGCGACTCTGTTAAGAAGAACCTATTGAAGAGGTGAAAATTTTCTAAATCTACAAATTTCCAAAACAATTTGTAGTAGATGCAATATTCCTAGGTATTCTTCACATATTTGAACATCTTAGAAAGAAATTTGGTTCCCTATTTAGTGATTTAGCACTAGGAAAGGGAAAGATTAGTGAATTTAAGTCTGCACACTTCCATTTGCTAGATCTATTGAATGTAATTGCAGTTCCATTGAAACAGTTTTGTCTAGTGCTCAAATATTACATAGTGTGGATGGTTAGAATGTATTTGTACATCTTATAGATTTCCATCCATTTGTATTGTCATATGATCCAAGCCTAGGTTGTCACTATGTCATTAATTGTCATATTTGTCCACCATTTGGTCATGGTCATGTATTTGCATAATTAGTTGAGTCCTAATTTTCAAATATCTATGGATCATCAAGCCATAAGAGGGATTTTCAAGAAAATTCATAAGTCCGATAAGAACCCACGGGTTAGCAAGCCCAGGTTTAGCCCAGAATGGGAAGCTATATTTGAAAGAGGACTTAGATAAATGGATGAAAGGTTGCTTCTATCTAACCTTTGGAATCTTTTAAGGGGATGCCAACCTCTATACTCAAAAATCACTAGGGATTAGTGGCCAACTAATGGGTAAAGACTTTTAGGATTTCACCCCTACTCTTTAGGCTCTGTGGGACCAAGGAGGGTATTCCTTTTTGTGTTCATTTGATCTCTTCATTCCTCAAGAACACTTTAGCACATATTTGTTCGTATGAAATGCAAATAGATGTTATGTACTGAAGGCTTGGCAGACCTTATAAGTAACCACCTACTACTAGGAAACAAATAACTCTTTGTAACACACACATCATGATTGAAAGATTTAATGATTTAAGAATGTTTATGAGATGCACTAAGCTGCAAGATAAATCAGTGCCTAATTTTGGGCCATGGAGTCAAACACATAAGATGAATTCATCAACAAATTAAACTCAACCAGTGGATTTAAAATTGTTAATTCCTTGCATCAATTGTTAGTGTCTTACACCAACAATCCAACTTCTATTATCAGTTAAATTATTCTTACCAAATCCAACCTACATACTTTAATCACAATCATCTGCTCTAAGCATTTTAACCATTTCATTGAAACAAAACAATGAATAGACAAAACAATCTCGTGAAATTGAGATGCCAAACTCAAAGATACTTGGTATTATTGAATTCAAATGACTGAAAATGTATAATTATGGAGACAATTTGATGACATTCATGAATGTACAAACACTTTCATGATTATTTGCATAAACTGGTTGTATTTGTTCATGAAATATGCATTTACAAACTTACAGACACAAAATGACTCAAAACTTCAACCTTTCTCTATCTACCCAGCCCAATACAAAACCTCAAAACCAAAATAAGAACCTTTACAAATGAGAGAAGAAGAGAAGAAATAGAAAACATAAGTATCCCTAGAAAAGAAAAACTTGGGTTGATTCTAGTTCTAATTGAATCCACAAAATCCCTAATGTGGAGGTTGATAGTTTTGAGGTGTGCCTCTTTGAAAAAGAGGCCTAATTGAGGGTTGGTTCAATGTAAAAAGGCTAGTTTGAGGGAGTTGTTCCAAAAGAGTTGCAAGTGATTTTGTGATATGTGAAAGTAGGCCATAATGGGTGCCTAGATTGGTGGTTTAATGTGAAGGTTGTTTGAAGAGTTTGGATTTTTTTCCAAGAAAAGTAGTTGGATGACCTAGTAGGAAGACTTGGTAGAAAATTGAAAACAAGAGAAGAATTGAGTTTTGAGTTGAAAAGTGGGTTGGAACCCCTTTGGATGATGAAGATAAGTTATTTGACTGCCCTGCATTGCAACATATTGTGTTCTTTTTTTAGTTCTTCAATAATGGACCTAATTCCAACTCCATTTAATTACTATGAATCGAAACATAAAATGGAGATTCATCTTAAAAACTTAGGATTATATAGGGTCACAATGGGTTTGGAAACTTAACCTACAATAGCGACATGAAATAAAAAATGGAATGATAAAAATGATGAAGCCTATGGTACATTACATTGTGTATGTCTAATTTTGTAAATATTCTCTTCCATCTTGAATTGGCCACAACACTTAATCATGTATGGAAAATATTAGGGAATCTATTTGGAAAACAAGATGTAATAAGAGGGAATTAGTTGGAAATTGAACTAATAATTCTTAATCCAAAATATTTTAACACAATACAATATTTCTTCACAAAATTGAATTTGATCAATTATCAACTCAAACAATGTGGAATTAAAAAATAAGATGAACAATTAATTTTAAGTGGCATATCCAATATAGGTCCTCACTATTTAGTATTTGTTTCTATTTTTTGTGCAACAAAAAGTGCTCTTGGTGCATTCTTCTCTATGCCTTCATTTGTAGATTTGGTTGTTTCTCTCATAGAGAAACAAGATAAAATTCATATGGGTACTTTGAAGTCTTCAAAACCACAAGATTTTATTGCAATAAGACAAAAGGCTCCAAAATACAAGGTAAAGAAACAAAATAAGGATCAAGCTAAGGGAACAAGAAAAAAGCTTACATTTGATTCATCTCCCTCATGAAAAGGAAAAATTCTAAGCCCACATGAAGTTATTACAAGAAACTTGGGCATGAAGAACACCAATGCTTAAAAATAAATTGATGAGTTGAAGAATCTTCCTCAAAAAAATCAAATTCTATTACCTACATCAAGGATAGGTGGTTCTTCTTCACCATCAACATCATCCACAAATTTAGATAAAGATAAGAAAAAATGCATGACACTCTTTGCTATTATAAACACCACTTCACACAAGTTCTTCTTGATTTTAGATCATTGTATCATATGGTTGCATCTAGAGAATTGTTTTCTACATTTGAGCCTTGTTCATTCCCACCAATTCTGATAGTTAACAACACCTATATACTAGCTTATGGGAAAGGATCTATTGAAATTAGTGAAGGAACATTCAATGATATACTTTATTTTACTTCCATATGCAATAATCTTGTTTTCATATATCAGATCATGCATAGTGACACAAGGAAGAAATTGAGTTCACATCATATTTAATTATCATCATAGATTTGCAAAGTAGAGACATCATTGCTACAAATATTCTAATAATTATTACATAGTGTATTATTTTTTCCTTTGGTTTTGTTGACTTTGATGATGGTTTGAGTATAGATGACATTGATACCTTTAACATCCATAAATAGATACTATTTGGTTATTTCAATCTTGATTTATATTGTCCTCATTGGTTCCTATACTTTACATTGATATCATATCTCCTTCACCTCCTACTTCTTTAGTGTTGACTATTTCTAAATCTATGGTTTCTCATAATTTAGGGCAACATGAACTTCACATTTGTGTTTTCATCATGGTTGATTGGGATGATTACTTGACAAGAATATCAAACTTGTGTAGTGAATCCCATTTTACAAATTTGGTAGGCACTTTTGATGATAGCCACATCAATGTTGTTGTCACCAAATTTATAGCTTTAGATCTTGTTATACATCAAACTTCATATGGAGCATATGAATGGATTTCAAAGATCTAATCAATATCTTTGGATCTTGTGCATCATTCAAAAACATATTATTCTCACATGGGAATATTTCATGCACCTATCTATATTTTGCATTCTTCAATGGGGAATAAATATTGTTAAACATTTAGGGATCACATTTTTCATTATTTTCTTAACATCACTCAACACTACATGATCTATCATCTTATGGGGGATCCATAGTCTCTATTTATCTCTCCTATGAGGGAACGATTCTTGTAATTACATGATAGAAGTATTCCTTGGGGGTCATTTTGAGTCCTTTCCTCTATCTTCTATCTTCTTCACTTGTACATTCAATTTGCATCATTTTTCTTTTCGAGAGGGGTTTCTTCTTACAACTTTTTCTCTTTTATTCTATTTATAATAAATTTATACATAGGTACCAAATATGTCCTAGTAATCATGACCCATCATCATCCCTAATTGCACTTAAGGGGGGATGTTAATGTAAATAGGATCATTATCAAACTAGTTAGTATATCACTCTTTCTATGTTGACTCATTCACAAGATTATTAAGTATCCACTTAGGGAATTTTTATTTTGTCTTACTTCATGTGGTTGAGACACATAGACTCACCTCTTGAGACACCTATCTCATGCACACTTAACACATGCTCTCACACTTGTCATATGTACTAACATGTGGCACATTTGTAGGGGTAGTTAGACATTCATCCCTACCTTCATATATCCTCTTCTATGCATTTATATACAAGGTTGGTCATGGTATATTTTACACTCTCATTTTATTTGATAGACATGCTTGCTTGTTCTCATCATTCACTTGTTGAAGATATATTTGTTCTTTCTTTTAGTTCTTGGTTGGTCCAACATAAAATAGTATAAAAAAGTGTAACAATTTAGAGCATGCACTTCTATAATTTATAATAGATATGTTTTATAGAACTATAAATTTACATAGATCACAAAGTGTGATTCAAAATATTAATGTAAAAATTTTAACACAATCAAATCCAAATATAATAATGAACAACAATTTACATAGATTTACTTTATTTTTAATATAATATAAAACGTTTATTAATATAATATTAAATGTTTAGATTAGAACTTATCATTTAAAAAATGTTTGATTACATTACTTAAAACATTATAATTAAGCTAAATAAATTTTAAAGGGTGACAATCTAGCATTTTATTTCAATACAAAGCATAATAGAAAAAAGAAGTGAATCATGTAATAGGTGGAATAATATTCATCATCAAGAAAGATAAACATGTGATATAAATAATATTATTCCTAATAATATTAAGAATTATTTTGTGAATTATTTTTTAAATAGAATAACACATGACAATTGAATTAAATAACTTATAAAAAATTAAAATAATAAATGAGTTAACAAGATAAATAATAGTCATCATTATTATCAAATGAGAAGGATAAGGGTGGTAGGAATGAAGAGCCCAATAGAGAAAATCTCTTAAAAAGAGTTAAGAAAATGATGCTACCTATCACTTTGGAAAAATATAACAATAGTATTTATGAAATAAGTAGGATTCTCTTTTTATACATGTTAATGTGTGGAGACTTGTCTTTAAAAATATTTCAATGTCAATAAAGAATCACACACGTTTATTGCACTTTCACTACAACAAGTTGTTTATTTAAAAAATATTCAATATAATTGATGCCGTGTAGTGTGTTTTTTTTTTTTCTTTTCTTTTGCTAATTTAAGTTTTTTCAAAAAAATTAATGGTACATATAAAAACTTAGTTGAAAATAATGGTACATATCAAAACTTATAATTAAAAGATTTTAGTGCAAATATGGATGAATTTGCATATTCACAAGGTGTAAAAGTAAAGATTAATTATGACTCATATATTATTTACATGGTCTATTTTTGAATAATAAATTAATGGTGTTGTTTTATTTTAATATGTTAACTCAACTATCTTATAGTAATTTTTTTCATGAGAAAACTCATATCAATGCAATAATAGAAAAAATAGTTATTTAGTTTTGGAAAAATTAATTAATTAATTTAAAAATAAATATTTAATGAAATTAATGAATGATCAAAGGATCAAAGGATGTGTATTTAGAACATAAGAATAATAAAAGGGATACTATATCTTGAAGAAATATAATTTGTACTAGTAGTAGGTAAGAAATACATTAGATAACCATAATAATTGAAGTAGACATGATATGTAACTTATGATAACTCAAGCAAAATTAATGAAAAAAGTATATTAAAGCTTGCTAGAATCTATTATAATGAATATAAGAGGTCGAAGCAATAAAAATAATCATTTGGGTTCTCTATTAATTGGTTGATTTATATTATTTTAAAAACTATTATCAAATGGTTGCTCCATAAATCAAATATCCATTTTAGTGATTGTCCGACTAAAAATTCTCACACCAATTCTAATTTTATGAATATATCTTGTAAGATAATCTCTAGTAACCTTATGTTCTTGATGCTTTAGAATAGTCTTCAATTAACATGAAAGTCAATAAAGTTTTCTTTAATATTTTTATCCCAATGATGAAAATTTAAGAACCCTCTATTTGAAACCTCCAAACACTTATTGCAATGAACAACTCGACCCATTAAGTTTTTTTTATTGAAGCTCTACCCATTATTGTCTTTGATCAAAACTCTAAAAATTCTACAAATAATCATAATTGAGAGATCATAGAATTGTGATTAAAAAATCTTAAGTGGCCTAATGATGATGTCATGTGTATACTTGATAATAGAGGTAACATGTTTGACTTAGAAACTTAGGGTAAAATAGTTGATCTCAAAATAATAGAAGATATATACAAAACTAAGTATCTTGTGAAATGATTGCATTGGAGGGATCTCATGCATCAAAATTTATCTCACATAGTAGCATTCTAAAAACAACCTATACCTTTATCTTTGGAAATTGAGGCATACATATTAAATGATTTGAAGTAGTAGGAGACACAAGTATGGGGAAGGTCAAGCCCCTTAAACAAAAGGATCATGTTAGCATCTATTTAAAGATGGTACTCCTTAAAGACTTAACTTAGCCACTTCTATTGATAAAAGAACTTGAACTAGGATATAAAAATGACAACATATATATGTAAGAATATGAAAAAAATAATTAAAAAAGACTCCTTAAACCCATTCACAATCAAAACATTTAGAATAAAATTATGTATGTGGGACCATATATATTTTTGAAGATTTGTTGAATTGAAATAAACATTAACAATTGGATATCTAATGAAATTAATAAATGATCAAAAGATAAGATGTGTATTTAGAACATAAGAATAACAAAAGGGATACTATATCTTGAGAAAATCTAATTAGTATTAATAGTAGGCAAGAAATACATTAGATAACCATAATAATTGGAGTAGACATGATATGTAACTAATGATAACTCAAGCAAAATCAATGAAAAAAGTATGTATTGAAGCTTGCTAGAATCTATTATAATGAATATAAGAGATAGAAGCAATAAAAAATATCATTTGGGATCTCTATTAATTGGTTGATTTATATTATTTTAAAAACTATTATCAAATGATTGCTCCATAATTAAAATATCCATTTTAGTGATTGTCTTAGTAAAAATTCTCACACCAATTCTAGTTTTATGAATATATCTTGTAAGATAATCTCTAGTAACCCTATGTTCTTGATGCTTTAGAAAAGTCTTCAATTAACATGAAATTCAATAAAGTTTTCTTTAATATTTTTATCCCAATGTTGAAAATATAAGAGTCCTCTCTTTGAAACCTCCAACCACTTATTGCTATGAACAACTTGACCCATTAAGGTTTTCTTATTGAAGCTCTACCCATTATTTGTCTTTGATTGAAACTCTAAAAGTTATACAAATAAACATAATTAAGAGATCATGGAATTATGATTACAAAATCTTAAGTGGCCTAATGATGAGGTCATGTGTGTACTTTATAATAGAGGTCACATGTTTGACTTGAGAGAAGGGTAAAATTGTTGAACCCAAAATAATAGAAGATATATACAAAATTAAATATCTTGTTAAATGATTGCATAAGCGAGATCTCATGCACAAAAATTTGTCTCATATAGTACCATTCTAAAAACTATCTATACCTTTATCTTTGGAAATTGAGGCATACAAATTAAATCATTTGTAGTAGTAGGAGACACAAGTATGGGGAAGGTCAAGCCCCTTAAACAAAAGGACCACATTAACATCTAGATTTAAAGATTGTATTCCGTAAAGATCTAACTTAGCCACCTCTATTGATAAAAGAACTTGTTAGGATATAAAAATGACAAAAATAATATGTAAGAATATGACAAAAATAACTACAAAAGACTCCTCAAACCCATTCACAATCAAAACATTTAGAATAAAATTATGTATGTGAGACCATATATATATATATATTTCTAAAGATCTGTTGAATTGAAATAAACATTAACAATTGGACATGTTAAGTGATTCTTATTTATAAGCTTCTAATTGAAGTCCCTACAAAAGAGAAAAAAGGAAAAACAATTCCCAAATCCATACAAGAAACACAATTATGAGTCCAACTTCAAACCATGCTAAAATATTTGAACAGAGATTTAAAAGAATTAGCAAAACAATTCCATCAAATTCAATACCATACATATAGTTGACTACCTAAAGAAAACCATCATAAATAAGCATAATATATCTATAGTCCATACTAACAAGCATTACTATGTACTTTATATGATAGTGAAATAAACGGTCTCGCTTTTTTTTTAATGTCATAACAAACATACATTCAAATCAACATCAAGAAATAAAAAATAATCATTACAATATAATTTGAATAACTTTCTAAAAAGCAATAAAAATATCTTGATATCCTACAAACCAATTAAATTTCATTCCAAAAAGAATTTGAACACAACACCTTAACTAAATAACTCCAATATATTAACTAACCCTAATCAAACCACCATAACCACCACTTGAAAAGAGTAACAAGCTTAAAAGTAAAGAAATGAGTCATGTGAAGAAGAGTCATAGTCCCCAACCCTCCTAATTGCCAAAAAAGAGAGAATCTTTACATTGGAAAATCATATCTGATATATCAAAATGAGAGCGATTCCTCCATTAGGATGTGGCTAAAACAATGATATAATGCACTTATATCTAGGTTGAGTGGGACTCCACATAAATTAATTAATTAAAGGAGCATGCCACTACCCACATAATGCCAAAACCTTAAACTTCGCGACCTTCTCCTCCGCAATCATATATTTTTGTAAGGGCACGGAATGCAACCCATATGGATATTTTTGTCATAAAAAAGATTTGATAAGTACCCTCATTTTTACCAAATCCATGTATTGCCAATGGGAAAAATACATGGGGATTTTGTATGCTTCCTTTGGATATTGTGTAGTACATTTCCATACCAACCATGGGGTGGTGATTGATTGAGTTTAGTATTAATTTAGGGATAAGGTGGCGTAGGCTCAAAACTTTGGGATAGAGATAATTCCCACCAAACATATATACCTTACGTTGTCTACTTATGTACCTTAGAAACATGGTTAGAAGCCAATGATATGGATAAGCAACACATGGTGGCCAAAATAAATAAATAAATCTCATTAAATACTATGTAAAGGTCAAAATTGTACATTTGTATATTTTTTTTCTTTATGATTTGGGTTCATTTTGATTAGAGGGATTTTACACAATAATAAATATGTAAATGGTGTATTTTAAGTTGAGAGGGACACATAATTTGAATTATATTATTTTCCGTATGCATTTTTTCTAAAAAGACTATCATAATCTTTGATTTTACCTCTTTCTTGTTGTGGATTATATATGTAGTTTTGATAGTGATCTCTATTACTTTTACAGTACCACAAATTATCCCTTTACTTTTAAAATTCAAAGCTTTATTGGAGTCTCCTTAACATGTTCTTATGACCAGTGTGTACTCACCTTCAAGGCATAGAACATTTCATGTGTGATTCCCAATGTTGTATTTAAAGGTGTAGCCTTAGATAATTTTAGATCAAGCCATATCTAGATCCATTACATTCAAGAGCACACTTTGTCAAGATCTTATTAGAATGTATACATTGTACAAGGATCTAGGGAATTTTACATGTTTGAGAGTGTTATCCTTGATCTTTTATATGTCATTGAATTGGTATCCTTCCATAGTTTGACACAAGAGAAGCAATAATCCATGTCACAGGTGCTCAAATTTATACAACTCCCAAATATGTAAATCCAGGCCATTACTAAGTGTGGTGTAGGTATCAAACTCAAATTAAAATACCTCTAACTTATGGTTAGGCAAGGACAACAATGAACTGATTTACTAAGGTGGGTATGCCTTCTTTGACTTTAGGCCTTCTTATGCCAAGGGGTATATTCCCTAAGTTTTTCTATTGAATAACAATGATAGGAAATGAAAACTATGAGACCATATTTTCTTGTGATCTTGTTGACTCTATGTGTCCTTGATGTTATCATGCTTCTCATTTGATGTTTCATATACATGGATGACGATTGTAATGCTTGGTTGTTATTGGATATGGTAAATTGAGTGGTTTTAGCTAAATAATGTTTGTTGTTATTACTTAGCGATGACCAAAAGAGTTCATTTCGTTGAGTGTGTAAGTATGTGTTGATCAAGATGAGATTTAATGAGTTAAAAATGTTTATTTGTGATGGGTTATTGTTTATATGATGGATTTCAATAATTTTGCTAGTGGTGGTGTTATTTTGTTTATCAAATGGTTACACTATGTGGATGTGCAAGTAAGTGTTGTTGAGATGATGGATTTTACTATTTCTAGATGAAGTTATTATTAGATGATTACATTATGTAGTTATGTGAGAAAATTTTATGAAGATGAGATTTTGATAAATTAATATTTACATGTGATGGTTACTTGATTTAAATCATTTCTATATAATTTCATATATAATTATTTTTAGATAAGAAATTATAAAAAATAATATATTTTTGAAGTGTTATGTGATAGTTGCTTCGGCTATTATTATTTTTCATATGATACATTTTTTTAGCACGAGCAAGTTATATTTTCCAATGGTGGTTGGGGTCACATAGCTACATCCTTTTTATTATCCATGTGAATTACTAACCTTATCTTGTATGGAGAAATAAGATTATGTGGTGTATTGTTGTGAAATGTCATTTATGTGGATAAGGTGGTGTGTGGTCATGCATTATGTAAAATATTATTTTATTACCTTTATGGGTTATCTTTTGGTATGTTTATCTTTTTTTGATTTATGAAGTTCTTTATGTGAATCAAGTTATGTTTTTATAGTCTTAAGTTGCCCCTATGTGATAGATATATGGGTTAGGGGTTCTTTTAACCTTAGAAATACCTTTTTAAGTGTTTCCAACTACCTTAAAATCCTCATTCTTTTAATGGTGGCAAAAATGGGGATTTGGTTGGTTAGTTTATGTGGTTAGGAGATGTAGTTTCTTCTTCCCTTACTATTTATGCTTTCTACTTGAGTGGAGGAGATTTTTCTTATTGGATTATTCTTGATTTTATTTCAGGATTTGTATTTGGTAGAGGCAAATTCTAGGTGGAGGAAGAGAAGGATAGAGGAAGGAAATATGGAAGGGAGGGCTTGGAGAGTCTTCAAAAATTTGGATAGAAAATCTCATGGTAGGGTTTAACTCTTGTTAGATCTTTGCTTTGATGTGTAAGGGAATTATTGAAATATTTTTTTATGTTTGTGAAATCTATGTACTCACTCAAGGCATAGAACATTTCATGTGTGATTCCCAATGTTGTATTTAAAGGTGTAGCCTTAGATAATTTTAGATCAAGCCATATCTAGATCCATTACATTCAAGAGCACACTTTGTCAAGATCTTATTAGAATGTATACATTGTACAAGGATCTAGGGAATTTTACATGTTTGAGAGTGTTATCCTTGATCTTTTATATGTCATTGAATTGGTATCCTTCCATAGTTTGACACAAGAGAAGCAATAATCCATGTCACAGGTGCTCAAATTTATACAACTCCCAAATATGTAAATCCAGGCCATTACTAAGTGTCGTGTAGGTATCAAACTCAAATTAAAATACCTCTAACTTATGGTTAGGCAAGGACAACAATGAACTGATTTACTAAGGTGGGTATGCCTTCTTTGACTTTAGGCCTTCTTATGCCAAGGGGTATATTCCCTAAGGTTTTCTATTGAATAATAATGATAGGAAATGAAAACTATGAGACCATATTTTCTTGTGATCTTGTTGACTCTATGTGTCCTTGATGTTATCATGCTTCTCATTTGATGTTTCATATATATGGATGACGATTGTAATGCTTGGTTGTTATTGGATATGGTAAACTGAGTGGTTTTAGCTAAATAATGTTTGTTGTTATTACTTAGCGATGACCAAAAGAGTTCATTTCGTTGAGTGTGTAAGTATGTGTTGATCAAGATGAGATTTAATGAGTTAAAAATGTTTATTTGTGATGGATTTCAATAATTTTGCTAGTGGTGGTGTTATTTTGTTTATTGGATGGTTACACATGTGGATGTTAAGTGTTGTTGAGATGATGGATTTTACTATTTCTAGACGAAGTTATTATTAGATGATTACATTATGTAGTTATGTGAGCAAATTTTATTAAGATGAGATTTTGATAAATTAATATTTACATGTGATGGTTACTTGATTTAAATCATTTCTATATAATTTCATATATGATTATTTTAGATAAGAAATTACAAAAATATATATTTTTGAAGTGTTATGTGATAGTTGCTTCAGCTATTATTATTTTCATATGATACATTTTTTTAGCACGAGTTATATATTTCCAATGGTGGTTGGGGTCACATAGCTACATCCTTTTTATTATCCATGTGAATTATTAACCTTATCTTGTATGGAGAAATAAGATTATGTGATGTATTGTTGTGAAATGTCATTTATGTGGATAAGGTGGTGTGTGGTCATGCATTATGTAAAATATTATTTTATTACCTTTATGGGTTATCTTTTGGTATGTTTATCTTTTTTTGATTTATGAAGTTCTTTATGTGAATCAAGTTATGTTTTTATAGTCTTAAGTTGCCCCTATGTGATAGATATATGGGTTAGGGGTTCTTTTAACCTTAGAAATACCTTTTTAAGTGTTTCCAACTACCTTAAAATCCTCATTCTTTTAATGGTGGCAAAAATGGGGATTTGGTTGGTTAGTTTATGTGGTTAGGAGATGTAGTTTCTTCTTCCCTTACTATTTATGCTTTCTACTTGAGTGGAGGAGATTTTTCTTGATTTTATTTCAGGATTTGTATTTGGTAGAGGCAAATTTTAGGTGGAGGAAGAGAAGGATAGAGGAAGGAAATATGGAAGGGAGGGCTTGGAGAGTCTTCAAAAATTTGGATAGAAAATCTCATGGTAGGGTTTAACTCTTGTTAGATCTTTGCTTTGATGTGTAATGGAATTATTGAAATATTTTTTTATGTTTGTGAAATCTATGTGAAGTAATTGAGAATCCTTTGTGGTATTTTGTTGTAAATTGTGGGGTTTATTATTGGGTATGAGTATCCTCCTTGTCTAAATTTGTACATAAATAATCATTTTTGTGTATAAGGTGAAGGAATAAAAGTATGTGAACTAAATTGTTGTAATGTACAAAGAATAGTAATTTGAATTTTATGTGGTGTATATTTTTTATGGAATCTATGTGATAAATGTTGAGTGTACCTTGGAGGAGCTATGCGACCCTTGCTTGGGGTGGATTGAATTTACAATCATGTGGTTGGGTGGAGAGCCCATTGGCACTTGTTTTCTTGTTTTTAATTTTAGGTTCATGTGTGAAGTGAAGACTACTTTAGGAATATATCAAAATAAGTTACAAGAGGATGTATACGATCATTGTTAAAATTATAAAGATTTAAACATTTAAGGATGAATCTATGTTTAATATGTTGTTGAGTAAAAAAATAACATATTGCATCTGTGCAAAAATAGGAAAAGAAGGTTGTTTAATCATTGTAGTTGTGTACTTATAGACAAAGGAAATACATGTTGGTTCTTTATTCCAATGTATATAGTTCAATTTAATATTATTGTTCAACAGAGTGGAAAACTAAAATTTACGCATAGATTAAGTTAGTTAAGTAATCAAGTTGGTTTGGAAATATATTTATGAATTTAGAACCATGTTTTTAAATTAGTTGTGGAAAAAAATATTAATTTCTCTATGTTAATGGTATAACTTTAGTTAGTTCTTAAATTATAGAAAAATATATTGGATTCAATGTTATTAATTCTTGAAAATCTATAAAAAATGTTATCATGATAAGTAATCATAATAGTAAATATAAAGCTATTATATGTGTCTGTATAAATTAAAAATATATATATAAACTATAGATATAAACAAGTATTAACAAATTTACAAAATCTTATAAAAATATATATAAGTAAAATATTTTTATAAATAAATAAAAAACCTTATATAATAAATACATTATATAAATTTTAGAAACAAAATAAATAAATTAAAGGTTGACTAAGAATTGGTATGTGCTACACATAAATTTCCCTTTATGGGGTGGCCTAGGAGTTGTGGCCCCTTGGGGCCATGACTCCATGGTGACCAAAGACCCCCATGGCCAACCGCCACCCCCACACTATGGAAAGTTCAAAAAATAGTATACATTTATTAAACTTGATAAAATTTGTAGCAATCATTAAGTTTCTTTGCAAATCAGTCGACACTCTATACACTTGGCTCTGCATTGTATTAACAAATTTTGTCTTTAGATATCTATGTTGCAAAGTAATTTACAAGGAAATAAGTCAATGAATCATATATGTGTGTGTGAACAATATCGAATAAAAGAAATAAACTAATCATCAATTTGAATTGCAACGAATTGAAGGAACAATAAATAAATTCATAAGTCCCAAACCTGACAACAAATAGAAAAAAACTTGTAAGATATCTCTTAGTAAAATATTTCTCTATATAATTGTTTGGAAAATTCTCAAAGAAAATAAAAGGAGAAAACATTTAGAGGGATTTGTTTTAGTTGGAAGAATTAGTTTTTAGTTGTTAGTGTAAATAGTATTTTTCCTAACTAGTTATTAGTGGAGTCCTATTAACATGTTAAGTCCACTTAGGTCCAAGTTGTCAAGATCTTGTCTAATCATATCTCATAATTTACTTTTATAAGCAAGGCATCATATGCACATCATATATTCAATTTTGAAATAATGTATATATAATTATATCATGATATTCCTATCATTTCTCTCTTATGGAAGCTATTTTTTCTCTTATAGGTGATTCCGAAGTGTTGGGAGTTCACCATTAACTCCTACATGGTATCAAAGCTTAAGTTTTGCAGACTTCTTCCTAGATTTGAGGGAACCATTTTGGCTTGAAGATTTTATTGGGTGTGATTAAGGGTTTCAAGGACCTCATAGTTGAATCTAGGGTGTTAGATAAAGTCAAATTTGCATTTCATTTTATCAAATTGCATTATATTTTGTCAAATCTACAAGGGTTTCAAGTTGGGAAAAGGTTACTAGATCCAGAGGTAGTTGAATTTTTGGAGCACTTTGGGCAAAATCTAACCCTACCATCATGTATGAAAGGCCCAAAAACCTTAATATCAACTATCAAATTGCTAAAATTCAAGCACTTTTCCTTGGGCTTTATAGAAATTTTTCCCCAATTTTGTCATACTTATGATTGTATATTGCATGTATGCTTTTTGGTAAGATTTGGTGATTCTAGCACTCTTGGATATAGTGGAAGTATTTTTTGATATCCCATTTCATCCAAGAGGCTCGAGAAAGTCATATTTCTCTTTTGTTTCACTTAATTTGGTTACCATTTGCAACTTTGGCAAATAAGGGTTTGAAGCTCTGATATGGAGAACAACTTTTTAAAGGAGCAAATTTAGCCAAAAATAACCCTTCCATTGCATCTGAGAGGCCGATTCCATGAATTTTGATATATATTTTACCTATATTTGTTAAAAAAAAAATTGGGGCAAAATTTGTTTACCCGAAGAGTCGTATGACCCCCCAAGCTATGCAAGTATGATTGTAGATTTAAAAATTTGAAAAAAAAATTTAATCGGCAGTTTTCTTTTTTTAAAAATTTAAAAAAATTAAAAATATATATTTTTATAGAGCTTAAAGCGCTTTTTTATTAAGCGTTGCAAGTGCTTAAGGCAACGGAGGGAGGCATACACCCCCACTGCAGCCTTAAGGCTGCAATCTGTAGCTTTGAGCCTAGTTCCCTATAGCTTAAAACAAAATCGTGATTGCTAAAGTCAAAGTTGTGACACATTTTTTTTTAAACTATGGATATTTTGCTGCAAGCCGCCGATAGATCCAGCTCCTGGTCACATGGGCAACCAACGCCTAGCCCTTAGGGGCTAATTTCTTTTGCTTTTTTTCCCAACTAGGCCTTTTTTTTTCAAACGGCTATAACTTTTCACCAGGGTATCAGATTTCTACAAACGAGATATCATTGGAAAGGTGGTTCAATGAACTTCACAGTGGTGTAGGTTATTTTTGCATATTTTTCTATTTTTTCAGCCCGAAGGTACACTTGCATTTATTCCTTCTATCTGGCATAACTTTTGCATATGAAGTCAAAATTTGGTATTTTTTTTAAATTGCTAAAAAAATCACAAGGAATATGTTTGTAACCTCTATTTTAGTTTTGATAAAGCTTTAAATTGTAAAAATAATAGTGTGTTATAAATGGTTGATTTGAGCTTGTCACTTGTACAAATTGCAAAAAAAATTCATTGTAATTTGCTAGAGAGGTTGCAAATTTGGTTTTAATATATTTTGGGGGGTGAAAGGCACAATTTAAGTGCCACATTGTCTTCTTTCTCTTGGTGTTGCTTTTTCCAACATGAAAAATCTAAGGCAAATTGAACTGCTCACTCCACACAACTATCATACATGGAAGTTAAAAATGACTCAATTGCTTCAATCTAAGGGTTTATGATAAATGTTAGAAGCACAACAACCTGAATTCACAAGGGAATATGAAAAATTTACCCATATATGTAAAATAGATGAAGCAAAAGGGCTCGTTTGCTTACATGTATCTGATAATTTATTGTTCTATATTGCAGAGTGTAAAACACCTAAGAATATTTGGGATAAACTTGAAGAATTGTATGGTCAAGTCAATCAGTTTAGAATCCCGTAGCTTCAAGCAGATCTACAATCACTCTCTATATATGCATTTCCTTCTATTCAAGATTTTCTCATAGTTCAAATTGATTTTGTCACAATTAAAAGGGTGTGGGCATGATAAATCTAATGATGAATGTATCTTCTTGATTCTATCTAAATTAAGAGGCCCTTATCAAGTGGTCTCTTCTAATTTATATTCTACTATGGATGCCATGGGAAAAGATAGTAAAATTCCTTCTTTTGATTTGTTTTGTGAGCATCTTACTAGGGAGTAGGCCAAGTTGATTCAAATGTATGCACTTCCTAGTTCTAAGAATCAAGCTCTAATGGCTCAATCTTCCAAGGGTAAAGGAAAGAATAAGAAGAAGCCTAAGGAAAAACCATCTTCAGATAGTGAGTCTCCCTCTAAACCGAAGTAGAAGAAAAAACAAAATTCCACTCAACCTCCTTCTCCTTCTACCTCTAGAAATTCTTCTTCCAAGTCCAAGAAAAATAAAGGATAACCTTGTTCATTTTGTGGCAGAACTAGGCATGATGAGCCTCATTGTTTCAAGAGACTAGAAGCCTTGGAGGAATTTACAAGGAGACATAATATTTCAATGCCTAAGTCTTCTTCCATGGGAAAAGGGAAAACTCTTTCAACACGCACCTTGCATATATCTACTAATAGTTGGATTCCTGATTTAGGTGCTTCACATCACATGACCAGCTCATGTAATCTTCTTTATTCCATTGCTCATACTTCTACTTCTTAGATTACAGTTGGGAACTCTTCATAGATTCTAGTTTTGGGTAAAAGCTTCATTCAAATGCTAGATGGTCGCATTGAGGATGTTCTTCTTGTTCCTAATATTTTAGTGAACCTACTTTTTATAATTAGATTTGTAATTTTAGAGATGATAATTTAGTTGAGTTTACTCCACAGAATGTGACTATTAGATAGTTGTAGGATACTGAGAAGGTTGTTTCTATAGGGTTAGTTGATCATGAGAACCATTTGTATTGGTTTATGGCTTTGAGTCTTCAATGGGTTCATGTTTTATTGCTCATGCTAATTTAATGAGAAAATTTTGGCATGAAATATTTGGGCACTTGAACTATAGATATCTTCAACAGATGCACACACATAACTTAGTGGTTGGTCTTCCTAAGATCTCTTGCACAGATGGTGTTTTTCAAGGTTGTGTTCTTGGAAAAAAACATCAAGATCCTTTTTCTAAGGGTCAAGCTAAAAGTACAACCACACCCCTTGAGTTGGTCCATGGTGATCTCATGTCATTCCCAACCCCTTCCTTTTTAGGGGCTAAGTATGTGCTCACTTTCATTGATGATTTTTCATGACGCACATGGGTCTACTTTTTGAAGTTCAAGAGTGAGGTTCTCACCACCTTCAATACCTTCAAAACATTTGAGGAAATCAATCATCTTTTTCTTGGGATTTTTTTTAATTTGGAGTAGAATTTTGTTCTCTTCATAGTGGTGCAATTTATTTTTATTTTGGTGCATTCTTTTTTCCTATAAATTGCAAATTCTCACAAGTGTTGCTAAGTCATTCTCATTTTCAGAATTTTCAGGGCTCTATTCTTGCTCCTACAATAACATTTTTTGGGTTTTTTTTTTAAAGTTCATTTTTTGTGTGTATTTTCTAGTGGTGTCATTAGATTGAGCCAATTCCATGTAAAAGTTTTACTTTGATCTTGTGGTAAATTTTGGAATTTGTAAGCACTAAGATCAATTCCACTTCATTTTTTTTGGCAAGTGGCACCTATAATTGTACTAATTATAAAGTATCACAATCATATATTGTTGGAGGTTTCTTAATTGAGTAATTTGGTGGGGGTAATCTTGTAGTGGTTGTTTGCTTCTTCTTCTTTTTGTGTGTTCTTGTAATGGGTAAATCTCAAATTGAACTCCTAACTTCATATAATTATGCTTCATGTAGAAAATGAGTATGGAGTTATCTCATGGGAAAGGGTTGTCTTGGCTATCTAAAGGAAACCATTCCTTAATCTAATGATGCTAAAGAATTGGAAAAATGGGAGCTTGATCATGATAAAATACTTGGATACATATTTTAATCTCATTTGATTTCCAATTTTATGTTGAATCATGTAAAACATCTAAAGCGGCTTTGGAGACTTTTGAGAAATTATATGATAAAACTGATAAGATTAAGGGATATCATATTAAAAATGATTTGATAAATCTTGATATTAAATTATTTGACCACATCCAAGACTAAATATCCAAGATAAAATATCTAATAACAAAACTAAAAGATTGCAACATTGATAAAGATCATTTACAATTGATTTTGAATGCGTTATCCAAGATTGGTCCTAAGTATTCAGTGTTTGTTTCTGACTTTCATAACCATTGGATTTCTATAGAACAATCATATTTTGATCCTAATTTTGATGAATTTGAAAATCTCCTAATCCAATAGGAAGAAAATTTAATGAAAATGGATCTAATCAAGTCTTACAAGTCACAAGAATTGTTGGCTAGTGAGTCTAAGGTACAACAAGAATTATAGAATCTTAATAAGAAGAAAAAGAATAAAAATGAAAAGCCACATAAAGATTATGAATAATATTCCTCTAAAGGGGATTCATATAATAAGGAGAATCCTACATGTGCATATTGTAAGAAAACAAGGCATGATGAACATCAATGTTATTCAAAACAAATTGATGAAATAAAGTATATTATTAACAAGAATAAAATTAATTTTCCTTCATAATCAAATGGTTCATATTCTTCTTCATCAAATT